>LVTN01000621.1:65987-77830 GCA_001649415.1 Musa itinerans | reverse complement strand
GCTTGTAGACTTCACGATTTGATCTTGGCGAGTTCCGACGAGCTTCTTTGGCAAGCTCCGATCTTTCTCGGTGAGCTCCGTGAACTTCCGACGAACCTTTTGGCGAGCTTCCGAAAAACCCTTCGGCAAGCTCCCTACTCATTCTCGGCTAGTTCTGGCAGCATTCCCGACGAACCTTCGGACTTCCGTCGAACTCTCGAACTCCCAACGAATCCTTCGTGCTTGACTCCGGCACTTTGTTTCGCTTTATGTCTTCATCGTTATCGTAGTTAATCCTGCACACACAAGACAAAACTCTACTCCGATCTAGACAATTATTACAACGCGAATTGACATTTTGTTGCCCGGCACGTCATTGGTTGGCGCTTCGTCCGATTCTTCAGCGCATCGTCCTCTCTTGTGGCTTGTTGCCCAATCGGCGGTTGACCTCCGCAACCCCGATATCCTTGGCACAAATCCGCTCTCCTTGGCCCGATGCCCGACGTCCGAAGCCTTTTGCCGTCCAATACCCTGACGTGATCTCCTCCGGTACAATATCAATTCATCCTGCGTCAACTGTCTAATTCTGATCGAGTAGACCTGCATCACTCACAATGCAATTAAACATCTAAACACAATCAATTAGTTTCATCATCAAAATCCGAGATTCAACATCATTAACAAGCAACAGATGAGATCATTCAAGATGATAGAAGAGTAAGGCAATGGCTTGACTCCGTGCAATCAAATGTATGTGATCCTATCACTCCTGCATAAAGTGTTGGAAATAGGTATTGTCTTTCCTCAACAGATGATTATAATGATAAAACTTAGTTTTATTCATTAAAAAATTAATTAGCAAATTTAAAAAATTTAATAACTTGATTGAAACACAAAGTGACTATAAGCTGAAATGCTTGAGAACAGATAAGGGAGACAAATATATATAAATTGAATTTAAAATTTATTATAATAAAAATAAAATTGTACATCAATGCATCATGCTTTATACATATCTGCATAATAGAGTTTCTAAAAGAAAAAATAAGACTATTCTTCACAGAGTTCAAAGTATGCTTAAAGAAAGAAGACTCCTAAATAATTAAAGATGATTATAATGGCAAAACTTAGGTTTATTTATTAAAAAAATTATTTAGCAAATTTAAAAAGTTTAAGAACTTGATTGAAACACAAAGTGACTATTAAGCTAAAATGCTTGAGAACAAATAGAGGAGGCAAATACATGTCAGATGAATTTTAAATTTATTTTAATGAAAATAAAATTATACATTAACACACCATGCCATATACACCTCTACATAATAGAGTTTCTAAAAGAAAAAATAGAACTATTATTCATATGTTCAAAGTATGCTTAAAAAAGGACTCCTAAATAATTTTTTAGGAGATATTATTTCTTGTACAGTTTATTAGTAATGTTATACCAAAAGAGTTATAGAACTTGTAGAAGCCAAGAATTGACGATTGAAGAATATTTGAATATGCCGTGTAGACCAAATACTAAAAGAAAGGAGGATAACACTTGGAAGACAAAGGTCAAAAGTATGTTTTATTAGATTAGGTGAGAATTCTAGTGACTAAAATTTATATAATTCTATTATTAAGAAAGTTGTGGTATCAAGAGATATTGAATATGATGAAAGTCATATATATAATTGGAACAACATAGAACCACCAAAATATATTTCAGAAGAAAATAAGACAATACAAGCAAATGAAAAAGTTATTTCTTATGAGCAATCGTCAAAACAAACCAGAATATAAGCCACAACATATGATTCAAGTAGTCCAATTACAAGAAGAACAAAAGTGATTTAAGAGATATATGATGTGATTTGAAGAATTGATATAATAATGATAATTTTTTTTATTTTATCTTTCTATATATTATGATTCATTAACTTACAAGAGATATATGATGTAACCTTTGAAGAGGCTTATAAAGAAGAAAGATAAAGAAAGGCTATGACGGAAGAGATGCATGCCATTAATAAAAATAATCCTGACAACTTACTACTCTTCACAAAGAGCATAAGGTGATTGGAGTCAAATAAATATTTAAAACAAAGACATGCAAAAGTCGATATAAAGAAACATAAAGCTAAGTGGGTGGCAAAAGAATTCAAGCGATAATATAAGATCGACTATAAAAAATTATTTATAAGTCTTTCATATAAATATAAGTCAGTATTTCTCAATAAATCTTCAAGACAAGATATACAAATTGAAAAAAACTCTTTAAGAGCTTAAACAAACACCAAGATTATCAAATTCTTAAATTAGCACATACTTTACCCAAAGAGGTTTTACTAAGAACCCTTATGAACATGCTCATATGAAATTAATAGTCAAGGAGATATCTTATTTATATGGCTATATGTTAAATGCAACAATTCTTCTATGCTTGAATAATTTAAGCACTCCATGCAAGAGTTTGAGATGATAGACTTAAACCTCATGACTTACTTCTTGGGCTTTGAGATCAAACATAGCAACAAAGAATGTTTATTTCACAAGTAAGCTAGGGAAAAAAGTTATTGAAGATATTTTTCATGGATGATTACTAATCAATTAATACACCTATTGGATGTGGAACTAAGCTAACTAATGAAGGAAACGGTAAACCAATCAATCAAGCTTATTACAAAAGTCTTATTGGATGCTTAAGATATTTGATATACACTCGACCTAATATACTATTTAAAGTTGGCTCAATAAGTTGATATGTGAAAGCTCTACATCTCATTTAAAGGTTATCAAAAACTTCTATAATATATTAAAACAAAATTGACTGTGGGATATTCTATTTATCATCTAAAATTTTGGAGCCCATTAGATATAATGATAGTAATTAGGTTGAAAGTTACAATGATCACAAATTTACAATCATTTTTATATTTTATCTTGAAGGCATTGCATTCACATGATCTTTTAAAAAATAATATATCATTGTTCTATCAAATTATGAAGCAGAATATATAATAGCATCTTTTTATATTTGTCATGTAGTTTAGCTAAGAAGACTACTCCAAAAACTTAATATACCGTAAGAGAAGTCAACAAAGATTTCTATTGATAATAAGTTGATAATTGCCCTAGCTAAAAATCTAATCTAACATGAGAAATATGTTGAATCCTAAATCAATTGATGAGTTTATTAGACTAATATACTTTTGAGATAAGTATCATAGAAGATACTTCGATCATTGACTTGGACCACTGAAGGACCAACTATAGAATAGGAGAGTTTGACGTTGTACTGAGAAATTATTATGTCAAAAATTGGACGTCAAGCTAAAGAATTGGTCGATGTGCCGAAGATTAGACTTCATGCTATAGGTTGGAGTATCATACCGGAAGAATTGGATATTATGCTAGAAGATTAGATATCATGAAAAAGTCAATATGCAAGTGGAATAAGCGATATGCCCAAGAAAAGGGTGATGTGTCAAAAAATCGAACGACATGCCAGAAGAGCATACAATGTGCCAAAAGCTTCATAAATTTATTGGATATTTAGTTGATTTGTCGAAGTCTTGATTGAGGTCATTTTAGGATAATTTGAGTTGGTATTAGGTCGAAACATTGTTAACTTCTTAGAAAAACCATTAAGCTTAAAATTGAGTCAAATTAAGCTTGTTAGAAGGCTAAACTAGTGGTCTGAAGCAAGCTTGGGTGATGGTACCACTAGGCCCAAGTGATAGTATCGCTTGAGCCAACGAACAAGCATTATTTGTGCTTGTTAGGCTGTTCGATGGTGGTATCACCTATAACAACGGTAGTACCACTTAGGGTAATAGTAATACCACTCAAAATTCAAATTTTATGATGATAGCACCGTTAAAGTCCAAAATTACAATGTCAAAAGTTACAACGGTAGTACCGCTCGTATCCCAAAATTTTTGAGGATTTAAAATTTTTGACTCCATTCTTGAAGTCTTTTTAGGGCTTATAAATACCCCACTTAGGTTTAGTTGATAGAGTATCCATTCTTGAGTTTGTGAAGTATTGTAGCTCTTTCTTTGAGCATTATTTAAGTCTCTTCCTCTCTCTTGAGTTTAGTTATGATACTAAGTTGTAAGAGATGAAAAATCTATTATAAAAAAGTAAGTATAAAGGTTCTCTTCTAAACTTATATATACAATAAAAAGTTAACAAGGGTAGTTGATCTTCGCTTGTTGGAAAGAAGATTAGTAGTGAAAGCCATTAGCCTCGAGGGAAGAAGAATTGGGAGTCGACATAGGTTGAGAAGACTAAGCCACTATAAATTAGTTTGTATTCCTTTTATTGTTTGTAACTTTTATTTATGATTGCTTACTCATTATCATTTACTTTACTCGTAACCCTTACTCGTACTCAATATTTGGTTAATTATGTTTTCGATATAGATTTTTTTATTAAGCTTTAAAGTCGATTAAAATTTACTATAGCACTAATTTACCCTCCTCTTTTAGTATCATTAAGATCCTAACAATTGATATCAGAGCAATGTTCTCTCATTTTGATTAATACTTAAGAAAGAATAAATAATATTTTTAAGCAATCAAGAGAGGCATTCTATCATACATTCTCCTATATTTAACAGGATAGATTACACTTATTAGAAAATATGAATGAATATTTTTTTGCTTTTTATGGAGTTTGATTTATGAAATATTGTTGAGTTTAGATTTTATAAATCAATGAATGAATGAAATGATTTTGAAAAAAAAGAATGTTCTCTCTAAATGTTAAAGCTATTAATGCTTTATTTTATATCTTAAATAAAAAATAAATTTAATTGAGTTTCTACTTATGACACCGTACATGATATATGACATATCCTTGAAGTCACACATGAAAGAACCAATAGAGTTAAGGAATATAAAATTAATCTTCTTGTTTATAGTTATACATTATTTAAAATAAAGCCAAGTGAATCTATTAGTGATATGTAGACCCATTTTATTAATATTATCAATGGATTAAAAGCTCTTGGAAAAAACTACACTAATCATGATTTGGTAAGTAAGATTTTAAAGTCTCTTCTTAAAAGCTAGGATCCAAAGGTAATAACAATCCAAAAAGTTAAAGATTTAAACAATTTTTCTCGTGAAGAACTCATATCTTTAGTGACATATGAAATGACATATAAAACTCATGATAAATAATGTTAAATTTGTATCTTATACTTGCATCATAGAAATACTAAATAAGAATAAATCTATGATAGATTTAAGAAGTGATAATGTTTATACTATTGATCTTGATGATTTTCATGATTCTACTTATTTTTTAATTTTAAATAATGATGTATGACTTTGACGTAAGAGACTAAGATATGCTAATATGAAATTAATTTCATATATTAGAATGAAAGAACTTATAAAAAGAATACCTAAAATTAAATTTATCAAAGATAAAATTATGAAACGTGCCAACTAAGAAAACATATAAGGAGTAGCTTCAAACCCGAAAATCAAGTATATCTAGACTATTAAAACTAATTCACATAAATTTATTTAGACATATTGATATCACAAGTTTAGAATGTAGCAAATATGCTTTTGTGATTGTCGATGATTATAGTAAATATACTTGGACAAATTTCTTAGCACATAAAAATAATTGTTTCAAATATTTTATCAAATTTTATAAATAAGTTTAAAATAAAAAAATTATGATTTTCTCTATTCATAGTGATCATGTTGGTCAATTTAAAAATCATGATCTTCAAGAATTTTATGATTTGAATGGATATGACCATAATTTCTTTACTCTAAGAAATCCATAATAAAATAAAGTTGTTGAAAGAAAAAATAGGAGCTTATAAGAGATGATAAGGACTATGCTTAATAAACATAGCCTACCTAAATACTTTTGGGCCGAAACCATTAATACAACATGCTATATTATGAATAGGGTTCTTATAGGACCTCATATATTTAAAACTCCTTTCAATTGTGGAATATTAAAAGACCCAACATATCATATTTCAAAGTTTTTAGTTATGAATATTTTATTTTAAATAACAAAAACATTTTAGAGAAATTTGATGTAAAATCTAATGAAGACATTTTTCTTGAATATTCTTTTATTTCTAAAATTTATCAAGTTTTCAATAAGAGATTCTTAGTTATTGAAGAATTTATTTATGTTATTTTTAATGAATATTTTGAAGCTAAGAAAAATAATTTTAATGATGATTTGAATTTGATAAATTGAATTTGAATGGGGATTCTTTTCCCCAAATAACTTGGATACATCTACTTAGTTACTTAATTTATAATTAAAAAAATATTAATTTACCCCAATAATAAAATATGATAAAAGTATCCAAGTTGATTGTCACTAAAATAAGAAATATGACAAATAAATTCGTGAAAGAGTAAAAAAAATGGCAATGTTGTTTCTCGACAGAGTAGATGGGAGTACGATAAAGTTATAAAAATACAAAATAGAAAGAGGATGTTTAAATTGTAAAGACAAAAAAAAATACATATTACAAGGAAAAGGAAAAGAGTATTTAATGATGAAGTTAGGAAAGATATTTTAATGACATTAGATGCACGATAGATAAATATAAAAGATGTTTCCTAATGATATAGAAATCATTGAAATATGAAGGGATTAATTATTAGCTATAAGAAGTTATTTTAAATAAAGCTTTAAGGAGGATAGAAATACTTAGTAGCGTGGCATTTGATGACATCCTTGACCAGTTTAAGTAAATCTTAAGAACCACAAATAAGTCTAATAGATGGAGGAAAAGTTTTTGTTACTGATATATAAATATAGGAAATATATTTAAATTTGTTATAACTATAAAACACTAGGAATTATTTAAAAATGGAGATCAGACAAAGACTAGAATTTGATATGAGCGTTTTTTTTCTTCTAAAAGTCAACGTGGTTTTATTTCAAGATGAGCAACCATAATTGTTCTATGAGATAAATAATGTGAACATAAAGAGAAATATATATAAATTTATATTTATAGAGTGGTTATAGTGGATATTAACTAGGAAGGAGTATGATAAAGTTTATACAAATTTATTATTATGATAAAGTTTTTTAATTTTTTTATTATTATAAAGAAACCTTACCCAAAGAATAAAAGTATATAGATGCATATGGGAACTAATTACTAGTGATGTATCAAAAGGTATTCAAACTTATTTTTTATTAAAAAATATTTATATAAATATTTTTTTTAATCTCAAATTAAGCCTAAATACATTAATGATACTCTTAAAGATGACTCATGGGTCTTGACAATGCATTAAGAGTTAAATCAATTTGAAAGAAATAAAGTTTGGATGTTTATTTCTAGACCTAGTGACTATGTTGTTATTGATACTAGATAAGTCTATAGGAATAAGTAAGATAAATTATGTGTCGTGGTTCGAAACAAGACTAGATTAGTGGCTAAATATTTCATCTAAGAAGAAAATGGTATAGACTATGAAGAAGCATTCGCTCATTTGGTTAGACTTAAGCCAAAATGATACATTTTGCTTATGTATATTTAAAAAAAATTAAATTATTTTAAATAGATATAAAAAGTGTTTTTCTTAATGATTTTATTTCTAAAGAAGTTTATGTTAAATAATCACTAGAATTTAAAAATATTTTTTTTATAAATCACGTTTATAAAATGTCTAAGGTTCTTTATGGGTTGAAACAAGTCCTTGAGTGAGAGACTTAGTTCTTTTCTTATTCAAAATATTTTTTTAAAAATAAGGTCAGCACTATATTATTTATTAAATATTTTAATAATAATTTTTTATTATTCAAATTTATGTTGGTAATATTATTTTTTATTATACTAATAAATCTTTGTGTGAATCATTTGTTAAGAGTATGAGCTAATAATTTGAAATGAGTTTAATGGGTGAATTGATATATATTTTTTATTATAAATTAACTAACTAAATAAGAAGATTTTCATTAGTCAAACCAAGTATACTCTTGATCTATTAAAATAAGTTTATATAAACAATATTAAGGCCATTAACATATCAATGAGCATTTCTACTAAACTAAACTTGGACAATGAAGGAGAATGCTTTGATAAAAAAATGTATAAAGGAATGATATGTAGTTTATAATACCTTACTCCAACAAGACTTATTATAATATTTAGTGTTGAGCTTTGTGTAAGATTTTAGTTTAATCCTAAACAATCTCATTATAAAATAATAAAAAAAATTTAGATACTTAAAAAGAATACCTAATATAGGATTATGGTATCTTAAATCTAATAACTTTGATTTGATTGCTTATATTAATGCTAACTTTGTAAGGTATAGAATAAATAAAAAAAAGTACCGTTGAAACTTGTCAATTTCTAGGTCATGCACTTGTTTCTTGGTCATCCAAGAAGTAAAACTCTATCATACTATCTACAACTGAAATCGAATATGTTGTGGTAAGTGCATGCTGTATACAAGTAATTTGGATGAAAAACACTTTAGAAGAATATTGACTCTGCTTGAAAAATATTCATATAAAATATGATAATACTAGTATAATTTGTTTGATAAAGAATTCTATTCAACACTTTGGGACTAAATACATTGACATTAGATATCATTTTATTAGAGATCATGTTAGCAATCTAGATATATGTTTGAATTTTATTGATACAAAACATTAGTTAGTAGCCATTTTTACTAAACCACTGAGTGAGGAACAATTTGATTTTATTAGAAGAGAATTAGGTATATTGAATCTTTCAAATGCATTATTAAAGACTTTTTGCTATTTGTTCTGGTATGATTCTTTATTTTTGCTAATGACTAAAAGGGAGATTTATCCAAATCAATCATGATTTTTCACTTGACTTCTCAGTTTTCACAACTTAAGATTTATTTTATATGAATCAAGATCTTTACTATTTGTTCTTCTATAATTCTTTCTTTTTACTAATGATTAAGGAGAAGATTTATCCAGATGAATTATGATCTTTTGGTATTCATAACTTAAGATTTATTTTGTATGACTCTTTTATATTCATGACTTGTATACTCTATTTTGTTGATGACAAAGGGGGAGAAGAAGTAAATCATATTTTTGATGACTAAAGGGGGAGAAGAAGTAACTCTTTTTATTGATGACCAAGGGAGAGAAGTAGTAATTCATGCATAGCCTATGTATTGAATTACGAGAATTATGATACTTTTATAACTTTTTTATTAATAATAACTCATGTCTAATACTTGTTAATTATTCTTTGAAATTCAAAACTTAAGTAATTATTTGGGCTTACAATGATAATATCAATAAGATCGAATTTGTTTTAACTTGAATTCAAGACTACTATTGAAAGGGTATTATTTTGAATTCAAGTTCATCATATATTTAAGATAGCATATAGATAAGAAGAGTTTTGTTAAGACTCCATCATCAATTTATCTCAGTGTTTATAACTTGAACTTATCTTTGATGAAACAATATTAAGATTTTTTATATACCATGATATCAAAGTTTTCTTTTTACATAATTAGAACATTGATATAAAAGGGGAGAAGTAATACTATCATATCACTCTCTTCTTTGGGGAGAAATACTAACTCATACTTTTTATTTGTGGTAGGAGGAGAAGTGATGACTCAATTATGATGTGTTACTTATAATTTTTTTATTATTATATAACTCATGTTTGATTTATGCAAACGATAACTTATAGTTATCTTTTGATTGACATTATATATTGATAATGGTTGAAATTTAAAACTTGAAATGATTATGATTATAACTTAAAATTTGTAATTTGATTAAACATTAATTTTTGGGTTTCAATGATTGAATTATGGACAAGATCAAAATTTTTTCAACTTAAAATCAATATAAGCATGAAAGACGATATGTGATAATTTAAGTTCAGGTCTACAATAACATTTAAAATGACATATAAATATAGGAGTCTTATTAAAACTTTGTAATAAATTGATTATCATCATAAAAAAGGGAGAGATTATTAAATCCTAGATTTTAATAATAAAATCAATTAATGAATTTATTGGACTAATATGATTTTGAGATAAGTGATGTAGCAAAATACTTTGATCACGAATTTGGACCATCAAAGAGCTAACTATCGTGCAAGAGAGTAGGACGTTGCATTGAGAAATTATCATGTTAAAAATTGGATGTCGAGTCGAAGGATTGGTCGATGTGCCAAAGATCAGACTTTATGATATATGTTTGGGCAACGTGCTAGGAGAATGAAATATTATGTCAAAAGATTAAATATCGTGAAAAAGTTGACATGCTGATAGAATGAGCGATATATAGAAAGAAAAGGTAATATACTAGAGATTTAGATGAAGTGCCGAAAGATCGGATAACATGCTAGAAGAGCGTACAATGTACCAAAAGCTTCATAAATATGTCGAATATGTGGTTGATTTGTCAAAGTCTTGATTGAGGTCATTTTGGGTTAATTTGAGTTTGTATTGGGTCAAAACAATGGTAAGTTGTTAAGAAAACCATTGGGTTTGAAGCTAGGTCGAATTGGGCCTATTAAAAAGTCAAATTGGTAAAAGCAAACCTAAGTGCTGGTACCACTAGGCCTATGTAATAGTACTATATGAGTCAATCAACAAACATTACTTGTGCTTATCAAGCTTTCTAACGGTGGTACCATTTGTGACAACAATAGTATCGCCTACAGCAATGGTAGTACTATTCAAAATTTAAATTTTATAATGATAGTACCACCAGAGTTTAAAATTATGACGCCAAAAGTTACCGCGGTAGTGCCATATAGTGTTAGCAATACTACTGCCCGTATCCTAAAATTTTTGAGGAATTGAATTTTTTGGCTCCATTGTTGAAGCCTTTAGGGTCCTATAAATACTCCACTTGGGCTTAGTTGATGGAGTATCCATTGTTGAGCTTATAAAGTGTTGTGGCTTTTCTTTTTTAGTATTGTTTGAATCTCTTATTTCCTCTTGAGTTTAGTTATGATACGAAGTTGTAGAAGGTGAGAGATATGTTGCAAAAGAATGAATGTGGATGTTATCTCCTAAGCCTATAAAAAGAAAAAAAAGTTGTAACAAGACTAGTTAATCTTTGCCCATTAGAAAAAAGATCGGTAATGAAAACTAATGACCTGGAGGGAAGAGAAATTATGAGTGAATATAGGTTGAAAAGATTAAACCACTATAAATTAGATTGCATTCATTCTTTTGCTTGTAACTTTTGTTTATGATTGTTTACTTATTATCATTCACCTTACTCACAACTCTTACTCGTACTCAATATTTGGTTAATTATGTTTTTGATGTAAATTTTTTTATTAAACTTTAAAGTCAGTTAAAATTTACTATAGCACTAATTTATCCTCTCTTATATCACTAATTTATCCTCTCTTAGTATCATTAGGATCCTAAGAAGATCCAAGTATATTGACATAAGATTTTATTTTATAAAAGAATATGCCAAGGACAAAAGATGTGGAGCTACTTTATAAATAAATAGATGAACAAATGACAGATATTCTTACAATATCTCTAAAAATTAAAGTCTTCAAATATCTTTAATAAAACTTGATATATAAAAAAAAATAAGTTGAAAGGAAAAGATTGTTAGAGTATTAAATTTGTTCACATTCATAATAATACTAAATTTATTATATGACAGTAAATAAGTTAAATTAAAATTTGATATTCAAGATAAAAAGAATTCAATTTAGATTTTACCTCTTAGGAGGTTAAATGTAATATGTTGTATTGAGAATCTTCCCATGATCTATATGAGATCATATTTTATATCCCTGTTTTGTGTAGAAACTACGTTAAATATATATATATATATATATATATATATATAATATATATAATATATATATATATATA
>LVTN01000621.1:34253-65846 GCA_001649415.1 Musa itinerans | reverse complement strand
TATATAATATATATATATAATTATAATAATAATAATAATAATAATAATAATAATAATAATAAATTTTTAGTGAATACATTTAATAGAAACACCCCTTTCCTGTCCAAATTTATCTTATTATACTCTTCATCCTTCCACCAATACCAAGCCCACCCTCTATTATCTTGGAACATAAAAAACGAAAAATTTTACTAGCCGATGACAAAATCTACTCCCTATATTAATTATATCTACATATACATATATAACCCTGTAAGGTTAGTAATTTTTATATACTCTTCTAAATTTAAGTTTAGTGCACAAATATAACCTTACGAAACTCAAAAACTTCCCATTAACCTCGAATCAAGAACACAATTTAAATCCAAATAATTACTTGAAAATGTAAGCTAAACTCAAGTACCTAACTTGCAACTTAAACTCACTCCATTTTGAATAAAGAGTATAGAAATTGGGTATAAGCTGGTTAGATAAACACCGGATATCTGAAATATAAAAAAACAGAAAAACAACATACGTACGTTCACCATTCTCAAAGTGTCTTTAAATATTAATATCCAACAATGGAAGGCCCAGTAATACAACACCAGTATCTAACAATCGAAGGCTCGGCACTAATTGAATTTAGTTGGGTCATATTGTAAAACCCTAGTGTGTGAAGTTTCGTATTGAACAAACTAGATTAGGTTCAGAGATAAGGAATAAATACTATTCAGTTGTTTGACATTAAAATTGTCTCCTGGCATTCACTTTTTAATCTCTAATTACTCCTTGGAATCATGCTTAATTGTTGATGCAACTACTACTTCTACCATGCCTACTGAAGGATAGTTATGCTTCCATAAAGTAATCCAAATGAAACCAACCTAATCACTTGAAAATAATTCACTATCATCGTTACAACTCCTTTCTTTCTTTCGGCTATAGTTGGATAATTAAGCATTTTGATAAATTAAAATATATTAACGTTAGATCATGTAAAATTGATTTTATTTGTCTTCTTTGATTAGCCGCTGAACATGTCACTTTTAAACCCATCTCGTGGCCAAGCTGAATCGACTGAAAAAAATTGGCGGTGTGCTCCAATATCTTAGTTACGCTATAAACATTACTCAACCCTTCGATTACGAGAATGTCCTCTCTTTATTTCCTCTTCTTGGTGGTGGTGTCATAAACCCTACCCTAAGCCCCTCGGCCGCTGCTGCACGGTGGCGGAATCCCACCCATTTCTGTGCTTTTCCGAAAACAAGCAAACCCTAGGAGTTCTTCTTTAGGGTTTGCCTTCTCTGCCTCACTTCCTTCCCATCGGAATCGTCTTCGTCTAATGGCTACGCTTCGGTCCGTTATGTTGGCCTCCGCCGTCGCTTCGGCAGCCCTCGCAGTGGAGCACGCCTACGCTGACGGCGCCCCCTTTAATTTCTCCCCGTTCAATTCCTACACCTCCCGGGAATCCCCGCCGGCGCAAACATCCGCCGCGCCTGGCCCGCCTGCGGCCGATGTGCCACCCGCCGAGGTGGCTCGGGTTCGCAACGACAATCCTCGGACCACTGCTGCGGGGTTCGATCCCGAGGCCCTGGAACGGGGAGCCAAGGCGTTGCGGAAGATCAATAGCTCGCCTCAGGCCAAGAAGGTGGCGTGTCGCGATCAAGTTCGACGTTTCTTTTTGGTTTCATTGAATATAAGAATCATAAGGGGCTTTCCTTTCTTTTCTTTTCCTTTATTCCTCTGGTGGATTAGGTGTTTGAGTTGATGCGGAAGCAGGAAGAAACAAGGCAAGTGGAGTTGGCTGCAAAGAAGGCAGAGTTTCAGGCCATTCAAGCGCAGCATGAAACTGTAAGTTTCTTTTACTAGGAATGCATGCCATTGAATGTTGGTGAATCCAGGGTCTGCAATTTTTTTCCCCGTATAGTACTTTGGTTCTTTTGGGTAATGGAGTTCATATCGTTTAATCAGATCCTTTGGTCTTTAAAGTTAAAGATATTTGATGCCTAATTGTCATTTTCGTAGAGCTGTCTTTATTTTTCTGTTACAGCTGTTTGTAGAATCTGGTGTCGTTGTTTCAAGTCTCATTTAAAATTATGGGTATTTGGTCTGCAGAATGTTGTCTACGCCTCTGTCATTGTTTTGTGGATGGTTCTGGCTGTTTTGTAAATCTCACATGCAAGAGACCTTGCCAAAAGCTAACTATAACCAATGCATATTAACAATACTTATGTTTAGTTGTCAAATAACACCTTTTATCATTAGGAATAGATCTTTTAGGTCCAAAAAGGAGTGAAGAAAAAACATCCGTGACTTAGGATTCAGCATGGTAAAAATCTCAGATCCTCACAAGCAAAATGATAACAAGAGGAAATCAGACTACTAGCAGAAAGTTAATGAGAATATCACTTATCAAAATGATAACTTTTGGATTTTTTTTTTTGATTTGAAGTTGGAATAGCTAGGAAAAGAAAGACTTCAAGATCCACAGTTCTCTGCATCATCTAGCCGAAGGTGACCCTGATTTGACTGGACTTCTATTTCTTACTTACAAGATTCCGAAGCGATGGAATTATCCTGCACTATGCTAATTGGAGTTCTGAAACCCCTGCTGAAGCTCGTAGCCCTGAACTGCATATGAATATGTCCAATTATATTAATTACATACATAAATGTAAGGGATGTGTATTATTAATCTGCACTATCGTTGGATGCTACTTTTGAGATTGCTATGATGCAAGAACGACTGGAGGGGCAGAAGCCATTTTAATCATTTCAGTACAAGGGTCTTGAAGCAAGTGTTGCACTGCAAGGACCACATGAAGCTTTCTTAAGAGATAGCATTGGGTTGGAAAATTCTCTCTAGAAGATGCAATAACCTCTTGGTTCTTCTGGTTCACAGGGAAACATTATGTTGGGAACTCTGATCCATCTCTGGTTACAGAATCCCAGGTCTCACTAAAAATGTCTTGTAGTTGCAGTAGTTACTTTATGATGAAAATTTTCATGCAGTTTGCAGCCTTTGTTTGTTTTATTGGCATTCTGCCATGTGATCTCTCTTCCATTGAAAGTGATCACACTGATATTTTTTTGTCTTTTTGGGCTTTACATGAGGGTTTGTCTCCTCAGCTCTTGTTATTTTGCTGTCCAATTATATTCCATGGATGACTGACATGCATGTGGGATATTTGATCTTTTATTTATGAATGATTGCCAAGTGATCTTTTACAATATGTAAGAAACAATTATTCTTTAGAACACCATAAACTAAACAAGAAAAATAACAAACATATGTTTGCATTTGATTGTTATATTTGTTCATCAAGCCTGTAGAAATTAAGTACTGCCTATAATTGTTGGCTGTTGAAATGAAATTCAAGTTCAAGATGTCAGGTTTTACAACACTGTTTGTTTCTAGCCATTTATTTATAAAATCATTTGTTGAAGGCATTGTTTAACAAAGTAACATGCAGGTTAGTATCAAATGCTATGTTACATAGGTAGGTATAAATTCACTGAAGTTTACAGTGGCTGCTATAGATATAGATAGTTAATTTTTTTTTTTTACACCATGAACCCTTAGTGCTTAATCCCAATGTTTCCAATAATGATTTTCACTTGCCCCACCACTTACTCTCTTGTGCTTGCTTCATTTCTTCCCTCCCTGCCTCCCTCTTTCTCGTGCTTTCTCTTGTCCACTTTTTCACACACACTCTGGAGAAGAAAGAAAGGCTTCAACTAATTTTCTTCCTCTCCTGCACTGATTACTGTGCACAGCTTTTACAATGTCCCCTTCGCTGCATTTAAAAGTATACCTACAAGTAGTTCTTTTCATTATCAGGTTCTTTCCTCTTCTAACAATTGATTATTCGTTTTTCATTTTTCTTATTCTTCTCTGGATCTTTTCTTTGCAATTCTTTAAGATTATTTCAAAGATTTCCTCTGTCATCAGGCTCAAATCGCTACACCTAAGTACTAGTGATCCACTTTGGTCTTATAATGGCATCCATAGTGACTGCCCACTATCAACCAACTGATGTTTACCATGAAGATCCTTTGTGATTACATGTGTTGTGCTCTATTTATGGCACTAGTCAATAAAGGTGATCTTTGAATATGAAAGTTGGATTACATGCTATGAATCATGCTAGTTTGCCACTTATCCTCTTTTTTGTGGACATACTAACATGTTATATGTCTTGAAAATTTTTATGTTTTGATGCAATCATAGGCATATTTTGGCTGTCACTTAAATTTTATATTTAAGCTGCAATTTGATGAGATTAAGCTTCCTCTTGGTTTTTGGATTTGTTTAAATGTGACTGATACCACTTTCTTGCAGGACAGGCAACGAGTAATCTATGAAGAACAGAAAAAGCTAGTTCAACAACAGGCTCAGACAAAGGCCCAAATGGCTCGATATGAGGATGAATTGGCCAGGAAAAGGATGCAGGCATGCTAAGTATCTTTATTGATTTGGATTTTATTTGACCTATCTTTCTAGATTTATTATCTTTTCTTTATTTCTGCAGGCAGAGCATGAAAGTCAAAGAGCAAGAAATCAGGAGCTTGTGAAAATGCAAGAAGAATCATCCATTAGGCAAGAGCAAATTCGTCGCGCTACAGAGGAACAGATTCAAGCACAACGAAGACAGACAGAAAGGGAGAAAGCAGAGTTAGAACGTGAAACTATTAGAGTGAGAGCATTGGCAGAAGCAGAAGGAAGAGCACATGAAGCAAAATTAGCTGAAGATGTAAACAGACGGATGCTGATAGAAAGAGCTAATGCAGAGAGAGAAAAGTGGATATCAGCAATTAATACAACCTTTGAACATATTGGAGGTACTAACTTAATAACACACTTTAAGTGCCAATATCTCCTATCCTAGTTTATCCTTGGCAGCTCTCTATCATGAGCAGTCTTAGTTACCAGTTGACATCTATTCATGCTTCAGGATGTTGGTTGATCATTGATTAGATGTTGCTTATGTTTCATAAAGTATTCCAAAGAATGAAATTCGAAGCATGATATGTTATGCTTGTCTTATCACCAGGGAGAATATTGTAACCCCAAAATATTTTGTGACAGATTTCTTCCTTTTTTCAGCTATTTCTTTATTCCTACCTTTTCACTCTATGCTGCAAACTCTGAGTTCTATCGACTGAATTATACTCTGCACCATCTTATTATTGCATGCTAAAAATGGTTCTGTATTCATGAATTGTTCAATTTTTTACAGTGATTTCAGAGTTTCTTTCATGTTCTTGACAAAAGTTACAGTAATTCAAAAAACTTCTGAAACAGCACTTGCCACCAAAAATGAGTAATCGGAAACAATGTGCTGGACATATCCTTATTTTATGTACCAATGCATACTCCATAAAATTTTCAACTTTCATGTGATTGGGTTGTTAAGCAGTCTTGAAGCGTTGTCAGTGTATCTGTAAATTTGTATTCTAAGTATCTCTTTCTTTTATGTGTGATAAAAGAGCCAAATGACGCTAATTGATCTCAAAATCAAAATTTGATGCTTGTTAGGTGGTTTGCGTGCAATACTCACTGATCAGAACAAGTTGGTTATAGCTGTTGGAGGTGTCACTGCAGTCGCTGCTGGTATTTACACAACAAGGTAGCCTTATGAAAATGGAAGTCTATCCCATTTACTACTTTTGCTGTCTCTCAGTAATTAAATAAAAATGTTTCTTTATTTTAAAGTTAAGAGTTCTATAATTTCTATTGGCCACGTTTTACATGCTGCTATGTTGGATTTGTAGTTGAGGAATAATGTTTCAGGGTTGCTGGATTGGTAAGAATCTAGATGAAGCATAACCATTGGGTAATAATTAGCTAGGATAGAGAAAACTGAGATAAGATGACAGGTGGCATTTCTATGGGTAATAGGCCTCAAGTCTTTTTGGGGCTTTCTTTTCAGTTGTAATTCAACAGACTTTTATACAAGAGGTTTAGGGTCCAAAGATGATTAATCAATTATTGTAAAAGAATAAGAATAGGTCATGAATTAAATGCAAAGAGATGTGATAGTCAGAATCACTTTGGTCCTTTAAAGTATCGTCTGGTACATTGAACATGTGTTTTTGTTCATCACCAATAGGCAAAAGAGAAGACATTTCTAAATTTCAATTGCTTTCATGTCCATTATGTATTATTTTATTACTTCAATAAAAAATCCAAAGTAACCCAAAAAAAAGTAGTCTTGCTGGAAATGTCAGAAAATAAAAAGTTGAATGATTAAACTGACTCGACCTAGCTACCTGAGGCCCAACTAGAATGTATCATTTATTAAACTTCTGAATCAAAAGCTTCAAAATTATAATCGTATGTGTTTTAATTTGAAACTTTGATCTATGCAATACTATCAGAAAGTCATTTAACAGTAGGGTGTAGTTTGTACTCTAGGTTGTAATAGTCCTTGTTAAGCTATATCTTACTGTTTTTTGCATCATATTTGTTATCAGAGAAGGTGCTAGAGTGGTTTGGGGATATGTTGACCGTATTTTGGGCCAACCTTCTCTCATCAGAGAGTCTTCCCGAGGTAAATACCCTTGGTCTGGTTTCTTTTCTCGTATGGTTAGCTCAGCATCCAACAAGATGATGAAAGGGAATGATGCTGGAAAGAAAGTGACTGGTTTCGGTGATGTTATTCTGAATCCTTCCCTTCAAAAAAGAATTGAACAGCTCGCAAGTGCCACTGCAAACACAAAAATTCATCAGGCACCATTCCGTAACATGCTCTTTTATGGACCTCCTGGTACAGGAAAGACAATGGCAGCTAGAGAATTAGCTCATAAATCTGTATGTTTCTTTTATGACCTATTATTTTCTGGGAAGTGATTGTGAAGTCAGTCCTCATTCACTTTATGTTTAATGATTTCCAGGGTCTAGATTATGCACTGATGACTGGTGGTGATGTTGCACCATTGGGATCCCAAGCAGTCACCAAGATACATCAATTATTTGATTGGGCCAAGAAATCTAAAAGGGGTTTGCTTCTTTTCATTGATGAAGCCGATGCATTTTTGTGTGAGTGAGTGATCCTTAACACTATAACATTTTCATTCATGTATTTATTGTAGTACAACTTGGTGCTTGCCCTTTCTGAGCCAAAATCGAATTGCAACTAAATGGACTAGGTTGGAAGTGTCACATAGTTGTACTCTCTCATGTGACATCTTTGTGGACATTTTCATATTTGAATAGAAGTTCAGTTGTTCTACTTTCTACTTTGCCATTTCCAAATACTTTATTCAATGTTTGTCCGATCCTTTCATTTTGGTCTACTTGTATTTTTCTTAATAGCACAGCTTTAGATGTATTAATTTGTAGCTGAAGAATCTAGCTTTCATGATTGCATTTAACTGTGATGAGATCTGAATAGAATAGGTTTCATAATGTTAGAAAGTTGATTGTTATATTTGCCTACTAAGACATGCTACTTGATTGTCATGCTATGTTTATTGTGCTCTATACACAGCCATAATCTCATGGACATTTTTATCTGATGGAAATTTTTATTTTTTCTGGATAATTGCATTTGAAAGAAACTGAATCAGATTTTGGATTTATAGGCGCAACAAGACATATATGAGTGAAGCCCAACGGAGTGCTCTTAATGCACTCCTTTTCCGCACAGGCGACCAGTCAAAGGACATTGTGCTTGTCCTTGCCACCAACCGGCCTGGGGATCTCGACTCTGCTGTAACTGACCGTATCGATGAGGTACTTGAATTCCCACTGCCTGAGGAAGAGGAGCGGTATAAGTTGCTAAAGTTGTATTTGGACAAATACATTGCAAGGGCTGGGGATAGCAAGTCCAGTTGGTTTGGCTTATATCGGCCTCAGCAGCAGAAAATAGTGATCAAGGGCATATCGGATGATGTAATCAGAGAAGCTGCTGCTAAGACTGAAGGATTTTCTGGCAGGGAAATCGCTAAACTGATGGCCAGTGTTCAGGCTGCCGTCTATGGAAGCAAAGACTGCGAACTTGGCTCAGACTTGTTCAGGGAGGTGGTGGATTACAAAGTTGCGGAGCATCAGCAAAGGAGAAAGCTCACTGGTGCTGACCAAAGTGTATGATTCTCTATTCCTTGTAGCATTTTGACAACATGTATTTGAATGCTCGATGCCATGATTTTCCAAGAGATGCAGATGAATGTTTTCTCGTCTCTGTATTCTTCTTATCACAGCGATATTACCCCATCAGGGATTTTGATGAGATATTATGCTATGGTAAATGAGTAATCAACAAGAGTTGTTGTCCAAGTGAAGTCTGTACCATGTTAACCTTCTATTCCATGGCTTTCTAGTTGGTTATGCCACTATGGCTCTTTTAGTTGTAGAATTTTCATTCTGGATCGTGCTGATACTGTAGACCCTAAACTTGTCAGGTTGGTCTATGGTAATCATGATGCAGGAGTAATGGATCCAGTAGAAAGGGTTATAGAGCGCAGCAAAGCCTAGTGTTTTATTTTTACTGTGGTTCATAGCTGCTGTTGATCAATTTATTTCTCGGTAGATTGCTGAAATTAGTCGAAATTAAACATTTAATTGGGATAGAGAAGGTCGAGTTTGTAGCTCTAAATAAGGTCTCATCTGTCTGACGGGAATTGGAGATAATAATGTCTATCTTGATCTGTATTGTTTGATAATTATGTGCGGCAGATTTATAGAACGAATTCTGGAAACGATGTCAATGTTTCCAGTAGGTTTGCTCATCTCTTTCTTGCTTTCAGTATTGTGGATAAGTTCAACCTCGCCAAACCAAGGTTGAGCTCGCAGTAATATGCTTCGGAGCTTTAACTCGAGCCATAACAGACTTATTCTCTCTCTCTCTCTCTCTCTCTCTCTCATCTGTTGCTGTGCTTGTGTGCCTTGATGGTGAAACCAACTTGTGTCACTCGGAGAGTTGCTGATCGCTTGTTCGAGATTTTTATTTAATGGCATGAATGTGCATCGTGTATTGCTTGTAGCTGTGTGTGTGTGGGAGGAAACTATAAGCGTACATCTTTCAGAACTTTATGAAGTTTTCGGAAGAAAAGAAATAAACATGTGTTTCTAAATATTCCGTGAGGAGAGATTTAAGAGTAAAAACCGACAGAGTTAGGAGTAAGGGAGCTACTAAGAGGAGAGGAGAATTTTATTTCATATATGATGTTTTGGTCATATTATTATTATTATTATTGTAGTCTCCTTCGCCCAGAATTATGTTTCACACTTGGTTCATTGTTATTTCTATTGTATTCGCCAGAATATTCACTTTACGAGTGTTAATTGAAGATTTTATGGCAGAAATATTTTCTTTTTCATACACAATAAATAGCCTCTTCGGTGAACATAATATTTCCTTTCCTATCTCCATTTTCCTTTCTCTTCTCTTGTCATCAACTTTTCTTTTTTTTCTCATTTGTTACTCACTTCTCTCCTTTCTCTTATTCTCTACGGTTTATGGTTCAATTAAATATATCATATTATCTATTCGTGCTGTAGAAGCATTTTAAGCGTCCCTTGGAAACATATAATGGTGCTTTTATATAGTCAAATGATACTTGAATGCCTTTGTTTTATATATTCTTGCAACGATCACCGTATGTCAATCAACTTCTTGTCATGTTGAAGAAAAAAAAAAAAAATTATTATAAGTCGAATACTATGATCTTTCTAAATAGAAGGAGAAGGTCTTGTGCATAACATCGATGAAATATGATGAGAGAGAGAGAGAGAGAGTTTAAAATAGAAGATTCAATGACAAAAAGAAATTTTATCATAAGAAAAAATCAGAATGGTCATCTAGAAATAGAATAGGAAGTATTTGAATGAGTGCCAGTGGGTGGGTTACGGGTATCAAAGAGGAATAAAGGAGGTGTGGCTTCATATTTTATTACATCTTTTGATCTCATAATTGTACACTCGCTTAGAGAATATTTATGAAAAAATGCATGCAATTGTCGTCAAAGAAACTTGTCTCATTGAAACATAATAGCGTTCTATGGAAGCATTACAAACTCGTATTCTAATAAAAATATGATTAACCAATGTAAATTGATGATATAAGATGTATGCTTTGGGAAACCGAAGCTGAAAAATAGTAATTAGTAATCCTATATGATGGAAGTTTGAAGATGATAACACCATACTTTTCAAGAGACGGAGTTAGGAAAGACATGGAATTCAGATGGGAACTAATGCCATGTGGATTTTGATAGTCACTAAAATAAGAAATATGACAAATAAATTCTTGAAAGAAACAAAAAAAAAAAAAATAAAAAAAAAAAATTTTAAAAAGAAAAAAAAAAAAAAAAAAAAAAAAAGGGCAATGTAGTTTCCCGACAGAGTAGATGGTAGTCCGATAAAGGTATAAATATACATAATAAAAAGAGGATGTTTAAATTGTAAAGACAAAAAAAAAAAAAGAATACATATTGCAGCAAAAAATTTGTCAACTGACAAAATTTAATGGTTCTAATAATGATTACGATAACTTGGGAAACCAAGGAAAAGGAAAAGAATATTTAATGACGAAGTTAGGAAAGAAACATAGAGATTTTAGTGACATTAGATGCACGATAGATAAATATAAAAGATGTTTCCTATTGATATAGAAATTATTGAAATATGAAGGGATATATTATTAGCTACATGGATAGGAAATAATAGTAGGTTCAAAGTTACCAAGTTATTTTAAATAAAGCTTTAAGGACGATAGAAATACTTAGTAGAGTGACATTTGATGACATCCTTACCAGTTTAAGTAAATCTTAAGAACCACAAATAAATCTAATAGATGGAGGAAAAGTTTTTGTTACTGATATATAATAAATATAGGAAATATATTTAAATTTTTTATAACTATAAAACACTAGGAATTATTTAAAAATGGAGATCGGACGAAGAATAGAATTTGAGATGAGCATTTTCTTTTCTAAAAGTCAACGTGGTTTTATTTCAAGATGATCAACCATAATTGTTCTATGAGATAAATAATGTGAACATAAAGAGAAATATATATAAATTTATATTTATGGAGTAGTTATAGTGGATATTAACTAGGAAGGAGTACGATAAAGTTTCTAGAAATTTATTATTATGATAATATTTAATAATACCTGATACCTGTATTGATGTAATATAATATGTGTTAGAAAATAAGAAGTGTGCACCAAAATAACTTTTAGAATTAATAAGGTCGAATCAGTGATAATGGATATATGCAGAACTTGTTAATGTTCTGCACCAAAATTTATTATTTTGATTGCTGGATCCAAAGGGGTACGATGTCTTTCGAGAAATCAAATCGTCCTTTCGAAACAAGAACAAGGATGAGATCAAGGATGGCCATACACACAAAGCTAAATGGAGAAGGCTCCTAACCAAACCAAGGGTTGAGAAAGACAGCACACTGTAATTTGATATCCAACTTTTCTTATGCTTGACATGGACATGACTATGAGCCAGGCAATGAATCATAGTCATCATAATGATTTAGAAGGTTTTGAATTATAATTTATATTTAGGTAGTTTACCTTCGGCAACAGACAAAATAGCATTTAAGACTGTTGTTTTCAATTATAATAGTCATGTACAATAAAAATAATACTCAAAATATCGAGTTTCATCATCATTCATAAAAAAAAAAATGACATCGACCTTGAATATTTTTTTGCTTTTAGTTTTACATTTCATTGTAACAATTCCATAAATTCTCAAATATTGTACGAAGATATAATTTATGGCAGGATACCGATCATATCATATACTTATCGTGATAGATTACGTTGGCGATGGTGTAGTTGAATGTTGGCATCCACAAACACTTGATGTTATGTGGACCGATGTTTCGTTAAGTAGATAAGTAGTTAAATGTTGGATCATTAACATATGGTTCAAACAATTGTTTTATAGAATTAAAACAGAATTTTGGTTCAAACATGCTTTACAATCCAAAATAAGATTTTAAAATATTTCCATAAAACTTATTAATTTCATAATAATATGAATGAAATCATGTAATAATTAAGAAATATATTAACCCAAAAGCGTACCTGATGAATCCATTAGAATATTTTCTGAATTAATCGGTGATTTAGCTTTCCAATTGCAAAGTATTCTTAAAATAGAATTTTAGATTTCTCTTTGACGGGTAAAGAGAAACTTCATATGATACTACAATTGGGAACCATAACCCTCTTTATATTTATAACTAATGAATCTACAATTATGATTATATTCATATTTGATGAATCTACAATTATGCCTCAAAGAGTTTTATATTTCTAACTTATCTCGTCATTAAGTTAGAAATATGATTGATGGTATCCACACAATTAATTTTCATAATAATTATATCCCTTAGCCAAATAACTTTACTTTAATTAGATCACTTTAATTTTGACTAATCAAAATAATGGCTTAACACATTTAATTATACATGTGTGACCCTTAAAATTCTAACAATCTCCCATTGAGTCACATATGTATCCTTATAAATGTACTATACTTTATGAGCTCAAAATTGTTGCCATTATTAGACATGATATACAAAATAATCTCGTTCATTGGCCATATTAATATAGGACCAAAGCAAATTTTGCTATATCAATCATAGCTAAACCCATCAATGATTACTAATATTAACATAACCAAATGACATAGATTAATTATGAAATGTGTAGCATGAAAATTACATGAATATGATATATACATGTCAATTTTCAACTGGTCCAATTTTATCTTTACGAGATCATTAATAATTTTAATAGCCATAATGTATAAAGTATAATAAACTAAAGTTTTATTTCTGATCAGAAAATATTTATACAAATATAGAATCTGGCATAGAATATACAACAAACATATGACAGACCCACTAAACTAAAGCTTCCTCAAATTCTGATATACCCATATGAGTAGTATGCTCATGAAAAACCTTGGGTGGTATACCTTTTGTGAGAGGATCTGCCAACATAAAGTTTGTTCCTAAGTGTTCTATAGAAATTTGTTTACTTTATACCTTTTCTTTCATAACTAGGAACTTGATGTCAATATGCTTTGACTTAGTCGAGCTCCTATTGTTGTTGGAGTATAAAACAACTGATTTATTATCACAATATATCTTTAGTGGTCTTTCAATCCCTTGTACTATTTGCAGTCCTATGATAAAATTTCTTAACCAAATTCCATGATTTAACGCCTCAAAACATGCTATAAATTTCGTTGCCACTGTGGAAGAAGTAATAAGAGATTGCTTGGCACTACGCCAAGAAATCGCCCCACCAGCCAACATATAAATATAGCCCGAAGTGAATTTCTATTGTCTTGACATCTAGTAAAATCGGAGTCAGAATACCCAATAATCTCCAAATGGTCTGATATCCTATATATGAGCATATAATCTTTTATCCTCTTTAAATATCTTAGGACTCTTTTAGCTGTTTTCCAATGATCCATTATAGGATTGCTTAAGTATTTGTCTAATACTCCAACAATGTACGCTATATCTAGATGCGTACAAACCTGTGCATATATTAGACTCCCTACAACTGATGCATAGGGAATCTTCTACATTTCTTGAGTTTTCAAATTTTCTTTAGGGCACTGATTGAGACTGAACTTGTCTCCCTTTACAATAGGGGTGTCTCCTAATTTACAATCCTGTATGTCAAACCTTTTGAGTACCTTATCGATATAGCTCCTTTGTGATAATCTTATAATACCTCGAGACATATCTCGGTGTATCTGGATTCCTAATACAAAAGAGGCGTCACCAAGCTCTTTCATCTCAAAATTTCTAGATAGAAATTTTTTAGTTTCGTACAATATGCCTATATCATTTGTGGCAAGCAGAATATCATCCACATACAATATCAAGAAAATGAATTTGCTCCCACTAAATTTGTGATACATGCAATCATCAACAATGTTCACCTCAAAACCAAATGAGACAATTATTTGATGAAATTTATGATACCACTAACGGGATGCTTGTTTTAGCCCATAGATGGATTTTATCAATTTACAAACTATTTTCTTTGGGTCTCCGGACACAAAGTATTCTGGTTGTACCATATAAATTATTTAATCAATGTTTCCACTGAGAAATACCGTTTTAACATCTATCTGATGAAGCTTCAAATTAAAATGTGCGACTATAGTCATAATTGTCCTAAAAGAGTCCTTTGTTGAAATATGAGAGAATGTCTCTTTAAAGCCAATCCCTTCCTTTTGAGTATAACCCTTTGCCATAAGATGTACCTTATACCTATCCACATTACCATTATAATCTATTTTGGTTTTAAAAATCCATTTATAACTAATGAGTTTCACACCTTCCGATAACGGGATAAGTTCCTAAACTTTATTATTTTACATGGACTTATACTCTTGATTCATTGCTTCAATCCACTTATCCGAATTGGAATCCTCCATGACTTGACGGAAGTTGATTGGATCATCTTCTATTATACCACTGCTTTCTTTATGTTCCTAGAGAAATACCATATAATCATCCGAAATAGTACTCCTCCTTTCCCTAGTGGATCATCACAAAGGTGCTGGCTCTTGTGGTACGAATTCTTGAGGATGTTGAGTTTGTTCCTCATGAATAATTTCTTTATACTGTATGAGAGTTGAAATGACTATATCTTTTTGAGGTACTGATTTTGCCATATTAGTGGCAACTATATGAATTGGATCAGACTGAACCAATTCTTCTTTGAAGGTAGTCTTTAACCTTATTTCTCTCCCCAAACTCAATATCCTCAAAGAATGTAACATTACTTATCTAAAAAATATTTTTTGATTTGGGATCATAAAATTTGTACCCCTTAGATCGGTCAGAATATCCAATAAAGTAACTACTCATTGTTCGATGTTCTAATTTATTTTCATTAGGCCTGTAAGGCCTTGCCTCAATTGGGCATTCCCATACACAAAAGTATCTTAGACTAGGCTTTCTCCCAATCCAAAGTTCATAAGGTGTTTTTGCAGTTGCTTTAGTTGGTACTCTATTAAGAATGTAAGGTACAATTTTTATTGCTTCTCCCCAGAGTGACTCTGGCAAAGTAGATTGAGAAATCATACTTCTTACTATGTCCTTTAAGTGTGCGGTTTCATCTTTCAGCTACACTATTCATGCTAGGTGACCTTGGCATTATATACTGAGGGACAATTTCACACTCCTCTAAGTATAAAGCAAATGGTCTTGGATGTTATTCACCTGAGCCGTCATTTTTGTCGTAATATTCCCCTCCATGGTCAGATCTGACGCTTTTTATCCTTTTGCTGAGTTGATTTTCAAATTCAGTTTTAAATGTTTTGAACACATCTAAAGACTGAGATTTTTCATGTATTAAATACAGGTATCCATATCTAGAGTAATCGTCTATAAATGATATGAAGTATCGTCGATCATTCCATGAAGGTGTAGGAAATGACCCACAAATATCTGTATGTATCAATTCTAAGACATCCGTAGCTCTATATGCACCTGATATCTTAGGTTTGGTTTGTTTTCCTTTAATGCATTTAACACAAATATCTAAACTTGATAAGTCAATGGGATCAAGAATCCCTTATAAGTCTTTCAACTCTATTTCTAGAGACATGACTCAAACGTTTATGCCATGATACACTCGAATTTTTAATTTTACGTTTAGTATCTCGTAATTCCGCATTCAAGGATTTATGATAGGATGCTATAGTATCAAGTAAATATAGATTGTCATAAGCTATAAGTGAACCAGTTCCAACCACATTTGAATTTAAAAACAAAGTAAACTGATTATTTTCAAATGAATAGGAATAACCAGATTTGTTCAAATAAGAAATAGAAATTAAGTTCCGTCTAAATGATGGTACAACAAAAGTGTCTTTCAAATTCAAATAATATCCAGTACACAATAACAATCTAAATGTGCCTATAGCTTCTACATCTACTGATTTTTCGTCCCCCACATAAATGCATCTCTCAACATCATTGGGCCTTCGGTAGCTCAGGCAACCCTGCATTGAAACACTGATGTTAGTAGTTGTATTGGAGTCTAATCGCTAAGTGTTTCTAGGTATTGAAGTTAAATTAACTTCAGAACAAACTAAAGTAAGGAACGTACCATTTTTAGCACGCCAAGCATGATATTTGGCACAGTCCTTCTTCAAATGCCCATATTTCTTATAGAAGAAACAAGTATCATCCTTATTTTGTTTCTTTTGTACTGGACCCTTATTAGCCTCATTCTTTCCATATTTGTATTTTCTTTTCTTGCCCTTGTCCTTAGAGATGTTGGCCAAGTTGGCACTTTCAGTCTTTTCTTGCTTTAGCCTTTCTTCTTCTTGCACACAATATGAAATGAGCTCATTAAGAGAACATTTGTCCTTTTGACAGTTATAACTAACCTTAAATTGATTGAATTGTGTAGGGAGAGATATTAGAACCAAATGGACAAGCAAGTCCTTTGATAGGCTAAGCTTTAATGCTTTAAGCTTTGAAGCAAGATTAGACATTTCCATGATGTATTCTCTTATATTTCCTTTGCCGTTGTATCTCATGGAAAATAAGCTTTGAAGTAGAATGCTTGTTTCCACCTTATCATTTTTAAGAAAACACTTTTCTATTTCGATAAGAAAATCTTTGGCCTTGGTAATCCCTTCAGATACCGCACCCCTAAAGGCTTTTGGAATGCCACGCTTAATGATCATGAGACTTATGCGATTAGATCTGTCCCACTTCTCATATAGTATCATATCATCATGAGTACTATTTTTCATAAGAGAAGCAGGTTAGTCTTCTCGTAGCGCAAGGTCAAGATCCATGTAGCCCAAAATGATCAGAATGTTTTACTTTCAATCCTTAAAGTTAGTTCTATTTAGAATTGGTACAGAATTGAGGTTAGCAGATATTATTGCAAGAGAACCTAAACAAGAGAACAATAGACAACCAGAAATTATGCTCATATCTATTACCATAAACTTAAGGAAATTCAAATAATAATATAACCCATCTCAAGATACCAAGGGCAATATTAATATTTTATTTTTGGACTTCAATATTAATTATCAATGGTAGTCTTGTTGTAATGATCAAACACTAATAATAAGGCATGTCAAATGGTAAGCATATCTTTGGATTGAGTTATCATTTACATGTATAACTTTATAATTGTCATGTGTGTAAACCATTATAGGTATGTATAAAATTCTGTCAGTCATTAACCTTCCTTGGGTCGGGTAATTATCGCATGGATGTAAATACACACTATATTTAATATTTTCATGAGAAATGTTATATATGAGAGGTCACTTTGGTGACTTCATACATTAAATTATTCAATCTATTATTAAACAATCACTAATTGAATTTGAACCATATTAGTCAAATTGGTTTGACCTTAATTTGTTGACTAAAATATTTAATGCCTGTAAATCATTTAATTTATGTCAACAAACAACTTTATATAATCAATATTATGTTTAAACTAATATAATATTACAATAATAATATTATTAATTAAATTTGCATATTGCAATAATATAATTAAACTAACATAATATTGTAACAATATTAAATTTGCATATTGCAACAACATAATTAAACCATCATAATATTGCAACAATATTATTATTAATTAAATTTGCATATTGCAATAACATAATTAAACCAACATAATATTACAACAATATCTAATTAATTAAATTTATATGAATTTAATTAATTAGATAAAATCCAAAAGGAATTGGGGAAATTTATGCCTTGTAGTGAAAAAATGAATTTGCATATTAATGAAAAAGAAAAGACATTAAGAATAAAAGATATCTCAAAATTAAAGTGATATAACATCACAAAAAGGCACTGAACTAAATGTGAAGCATGCTGTAGCATGATTACATAAAACCATCATCTTCCCCGACGATGAAAGAACCAAATCACTCCAAAATACTAATGAAAACATCATTAAAATACATGAAAATCAAGCCTAGATGTTTAGCAATCATTGTATGATGGCTCTGATACCATTATTGGATCTTTAACATATCAAATATGGATCACACAATTGTTTTATAGAATCAAAACCAAATTTTGGTTCAAACATGCTTTATAGATCCAAAATAAGATTTTAGAATGTTTCCATATAACTTATTAAATCCATAATAATATGTATGAAATCCTACAGTAATTAAGAAACATATTAACACGGAAGCGTACCTGATGAATCCATTAGAGTATTTTTTGAATTAATCAGTGATTTGGCCTTCCAATTGTAGAATCCTTAAGAACTTTAGATTTTTCTTTGACGAGTAAAGAGAAACTTCATACGATACTACAACCGGGGATCATAACCCTATTTATATTCATAACTGATGAATTTATAATTATGATTATATTTATAATTGATGAATCTATAATTATGCCTCAAGAGTTTCATATTCCTAACTTATCTCATCATTAAGTTAGAAATATGACTGATGGTATCCACATAATTAATTTTTAATAATCATGTTTCTTAGCCAAATAACTTTACTTTAATTAGATCACTTTAATTTTGGCTAATCAAAATAATAGCTTAACATATTTAATTATACATATGTGACCCTTAAAATTCTAACAATAAAAACTGCCAAAGGGTGCCTCTTCTCCTAGTATATTTAATTTAAAACTTTCTAGAGTCAGTATTTTAGGAGGATAAGAAATCTTAGTATGCAAATAAATACTTATGAAGGAAAAAAATCATGACAATTAGGGTTTAATTCTTCAATAAATATCTCATATATAGATTTTTTTATGAGAAAGTAAGATTGGAAGAATACTTTTGATGTTCTTGGATTTCTCAGTAAGGTATCTAGAGAGAGTAATCTCTAGAATTTCTAAAGAGAATGAGAGAAAAAAATATAAATTCCTTAGAGTTTATATAAGAGGGTATACAAAAAAATTATGCATTTAAGTAAGGATAACTTAAAAGTTTTATAATTGATTTCATATGATGAATAAGTGGATGTAGAGGAAAATTTAACAAATCACATTATTCTTCTATTGGCTTTCAAGTATGTTATTTGATTGTTGGTCTATGTGGTTCTCTTGTGGTTTTTTAAAGTTTTTCTCCTTTTCTTTCCTAACAAGTGATATTAGAGTCCAAAAAATTCGATAATCAAATATTCAATAAGGATATCGTTGGTTGTTTTTGTTGGCTTTACTATAGAAAAATTTGATGAAAATAATAGTTTCACCTAATGGCAAAGGAGAGTGAAGGATTTTCTTGCTCAGCAAGACTTAGCAAGAATATTGAAAGGACAAGTAAGTAAATAAAAAAAAACAAGTGATAAAAATTTGAAGGAGCTTGAGGCAAAGTGTATGAGTACCAATCGTCTTTGCATCGCTAATAATATTATCAATAATGTTATTGATAATGACTCTACCATGGTTATTTGGAATAAGTTAGAAAAACTTTATTTGACTAAGCTTAACTAATAAGTTATATCTGAAGTAAAAGTTATATAGATTGTAGATAAAGGAAGGTGAAGACTTAGTAGAGTATTTGAACAATATTCAAAGAAATATTTGATTAACTAAAGAAAGTTGATATGAAGATTGATAAAAAAGATAAAGCAATGTTACTTCTTATACCACTCGCCAACTCTTATGATAACTTTATAGAGACAATACTATGTGGAAAAGATATAGTAACTCTAAAACAAATTAAAAAAACTTGTGTCTCATGCTACTATGATAAAAGATAAATATAAGAATATGGACGATAAGGCATTGGCTATTCAAACTCGAGGTTGACAAGAAGAATTTTCTGACATGGGTAGATCTCAGTATGGTAGGTTGAGATCAAAAGATAAATCTTTAGATGATGTTCAGTGCTATAGATATAAATAGTATAAATATAATACACAAAATTATCTAGAAAAAATGAAATAGGAAAAAGAGGTTGGTAAGTGCTCTTTTGTGATATATAATGATAGATATATTCTCATAATCTCTAAAGGTAATGCATCTTTCTAGAAGTGTTGATTTTTATATTTTATTTGTGTTACTCATGTTTGCTCTCAGAAAGATTATTTTGATTTTGACAAGTTGATTAGAAAGTTGAGTCTAAGTAATGACTTGATAGTAGAGGTTATGGGTGAATACTTTGAAGGATATGACTTATGTTTTGAACATATAGAAGAATTTGATTTCTTTGAGTCTTTTAGATTTCTAGAGTTATGGCTACAAGGTTGGAGATAAAGTTTTAAAAGTTACTCAAGGTTGAATATTTTAATGAAAGAAAGATTACAACAAGAGTTATACCATCTAGAAAGAAGTACAATACATATCTCAAAGGACTAAAAATAGGTTACACATGTAGGGGATGGTAGGTGCTTATTATCATAAACTTAGCTAAATTTATCTAAGTCGTATGACACCCTTACTTGTCTGTCTACAAAAGGTTAGCCTCCACCTAACCTCTTAGGGTTTCCTAAGGACTTGTAAAAGAGAAGATGGGTTAGAAAAAACATCATACTTGATATCTCATAAGCAAATGTTTTAGTAAATACTTGATAAGGAATGTAAATTATAATAATTGATTTTGTAAGCCTTAAATGATCGTGTGACAAAGGGTATAAGGAGGTCTACTATAACAAAAAGTCTTCACAAGTACCTACATGATATTATTATGGAATAAGACAATAAACTATACCTAAATAATACTCCAAAGACTTATCCAACCAAATGTTACTTGGATAGCTTCAAGGTACTGTACTAGTACTTTATACTACTATATAAAGTTAGAAAATACTAAATTGACTACCTAGATGGTTTGTAGTTTTGCCTATGGCGATAACCACACATAACATGCATATATAAGATAGAAACAACCACAAAGGCCAACCAAGCATACTGTAAGCCTTCTATATGTTGTGCAAAGTATGAACACAACTAAAAGACATCGACACACAGAAACATTACATCAAATATATTGTGTACAAACTTGTTTGTGACATTCTTTCCCATTTATTCCTTCGACATTTTTGTTGAAGTATTTGTAGACATTGCATCTCCTTACCTTTGCTAAATCTTTTGCTTTAGCTATAATGTATCTCTCTCAACTTCTAGCTACTCTCTGCTACTATTGTTGAGTAGTCAAACTTTAATCCATTAATGCTGCTTCAACTCACCAATGACTTTGACTCTAGTGTAGGGTTAGTTGAGTTATGCTGATCTTATTGATTCCCATAGATTTTGGATGAAAGAAAAGACTTTCCCTATTGTATGCTAGTCTCTCAAATGTCTTGCTTTCTTGAATTGAATAGATGCATATTAGAGCTTTAACGAGTATTGCCTCGTAGATTGAAGCTTTAGAGGTTTTTCCTCCACAAAATGTGCCTATCAATTTATCATATACATAGTTATCGCTTTCAAGTAGGTTCCAATCACTTTTACTTTCAATTAACATTCAATTAGGAAATGAAGTGAATAATATACTCTTGGTAGTTTCAATCATCATTTGTAAGGATTTGACAATTATTGTCTATTGATAAATCTTTTTAAAGGGTCTTCAAACATATATATAGCACCTCTTCTAGAGTATTAAGAGAATTATGATACTTAGTTTTGCCCATTCTCTTAAGAGTTGAGAAGGCTAAGGATATATGACTTCACCTGCCTCATTGAGAGTTATACTTCATGCATTAAGCTAGTTACTAACATTTACCTACTCTTTGCTCACATCTCGAAAGTACTCGAAATGTTTACACTCCTTGTGCTAAGTTAGTTATTGTGATTCACCTTCTTATTGTCATTGAACTTCTAAAATATAAGAAGTTTTGCCAAAAAGTATAAAATATCACATCGATTGGAGCAAGTTTCTATTTGTTTTAATTGCCTCTGGTTATAATGCCTTCTCTATAATTTTTATCACTTAATCCTTTGAGTAGAAAGGGTACAACACTATATTATCTACTATATTCCTTGGTCGAGCCCCCTCGCATTGACACAAAGTCCCCTCATTTTTGTTTGTCTTAATGAGAAGCATATCGACACCAGTCTTATGAAGTTCCCTAGTCTCTACCATTCTGTCTTATCTCAGTACTTAGAGTTTATCTTTATATTCTCTACCTCCTCGACCCTTTTTATGACTATGAACTCTCTCTCTATAAGAGGAAGGGATCGATAACTTTACAAAAGTCCCACCTCTACGATACCGAGCCCACGATGCTATAATCCACCATCTCGCATCTGCATCCTTTTTCTTCACAATCAGTAAACCCACCTCTATGACATTGTGGTATGCCTTTAAGTCCACTTCCATTTTGACTAACATGTTTTTTTTTCTTTTCGAGTAGTTGAGTCCCTTTGGACTCATTATCGCTTCCTCACCCCTTTTAACTACCTACTTTAACACCTATGTATTCTATAAGTAATTTATCTTGATCGATGAAAATATAGACTATAACTCCCATGCATGGCATCCACCATTATACTATAGGGCTCGTTTCGATTATGTTCTCCTTTATATTTTTGATAGTAATATTTACTTGCTTGACCTTGTCCTCTAACTTGTTGGGCTCCCTCGAGTGAATATAAGCAATCCAACTCTCTAACCACTCTGATCATACTTTTGTATGATCAAGTCCCTCTATGAGACTCATTGGTACTTATACTAAAATTTTTTCCTCAATGGTATATAGCCTCACATATGTTGATGATAAACCTTTTATTTAATGTAAAATTCGATACATGCATAGAAGACCCACCTCTGTGGTATCATTCAATTCACTCCTTGAATCCATAGCCCTTTTTGTCATCTTGTTGCTCACTAAAAACAAGCTCCCAACAACTCCTAATTATACCTTTATATGAGTCCCTCACAGGACGTCTTTCGTATGTATGACATTGCCTCAAACAGTTACACTATGATTCGTTGCACTATGTTGCCTCCTAGTGACATTTATATTGCATTTTGATCTTTGTGTGATAGATTTAAACTATAATCTCACCTTATGTATTCTTTGCCAACATATCATAAGGCCTCTATCACCTCCGATTGTGCTCACTTCTTTAGTAATTGACCTTCGTTCACCCATTCTTGAGTCACACATGGATAAAGCACAACATTGGAATAATCCGTTGACCAACAGCTCTCAAAGTCCAATAACTTCACTAGTGGTATGGTGTGTCATTGTAAGGATCCTAGGCCTCTACCCCCAGCACAATCTCTACTATGCAAAACTTTATTTGTGGCAACTTGAATGATAGCACTATAGTATATTCTTCAAGAGTATCCACCTTTGTATCTTATTGCCCCGTGTCAAGGTTTCTTGACTCTTACTTCGTCTTCACAAGTTGAGTCATCTTAGTCTCTCCATTAATCATTGAGATAAGGTGTATGTGCCTCAAAGCTCCATTCGATTTCTGCACTATACAAGATGAGCCTACTCTATCAAAATGAGGAGTGAAGGAATAATATGATTTCGCTATTGTCTCTATAAGAGTTTATGTCATTGACCTCTATCCAAAGAATGCTTTGCATCTTTGGTTTACGTTCCGTCTTCTATATTGAATCTCTTTATGCAGCTTGGTATTTCACTAAGTTTTATCCTAGTTACTCTACTCCTTAGTTTGTATTGAGTTGATAGTAGCGTTTGTGCCCATAATTCCATGGGTTAGCTCTTCGTGGAGCCTAATCTCTATATTAGCTCTAAATATGCATTCATTTGGTATTGCCTTGGGTTGCTCTCTCACTTGATCTCACAATGTATTCACTAATATATCATCTCATATGAGATCATGCGATGACTCATTGCTGCTCACTTGGTCTATTGAACTACAAGTAGCTTCTGTCTTGATTTCCCTTCCTCAACATACGTGGTCCATTGCACATAGTTCTCTCTTTGGAGAACTAGGACTTATCCCTCTTGGATATCTATCATATTAGAGCAACTTTACTTATCGCATCATTCCCTCTAGAAGTTTCAAAGACTACCATCTCCTTAGCCTACTCTACCTTGCTAAGCAAATTGTGCACTATTTTACCATTCTGAATGCACTTATTAGATTGTAACTCTTTGCTAATACACCCTTGTTGTGCCCTTAAAAGTAGTAATATGTTGAACCTGCTATACTTTTCAACCTCCTATGGATGTATCATTTCTATGCCCAAAAAAAAAATTTCACGCTCCATGACACTGAATCTCGATCATATTAGGATAGCCACAAATAATCCATTGTTTGCATATAAGCCCTTGCATGATTATTAAATTCTTTGAGTTAGTAATTCCCCTCGCCTCCGTGAGCTTATGAGCTTTGCACATACTCTTTTGATCGTTGAGCAACCCATCTCTCCTTGCATAGTTTTGTCCTTTGCCAAGCATCTTCGCTTGTCTTGAGTACTGTAAAGTTTGATTATCAACTTTAAGCCCCAACTCAAACTTAGCCATCCCAATCTTTGTGCACTATAAATTCTTCCCAGCATGCTTGTTCTCATAGTGTCTTTCGTATAAAGGATTGGTCATTCCTCTAAATATCAATATCGAATGTCTACTTCTCTAAATGACTCCTTTCCCTACATCTCTATGCTCCTTTCCCCTTATCGAACTCACATATTGGCTACCTTCAATACAGTCTTGCTAGATCTCTCATGTTTGCATGCCAAGTATTTTTAAGTGTACTTAACCTACTTTAATACCATTTATCATAGACTTAGCTAGATTTATTTAAGTTGTGCGGTACCATTGTATGTTTGTCTGCTAAAAGTTAACCTCCCTGTAACCTCTTAGGGTCCTCCAAGGATCTATAAAGAGAAGACAGGTTAGAAGAAATATTATATTTGAGATTCCATAAGTAGATATTCCATGAGTAGCTTTCAATAGTTATATAAAAAAAGGTCTAATGAGGTCTATCACACCTGAAAGTCTCAATAAATGCCCATATTACACTATTGCATAACAAAATAATAAACCAATCCTAGATAATATCCCAAAGGTCCATCTAGCTATATGCCACCCAGATAACTCTTGGGTGTTGTGCTAAAAAACACACAAAATGATTGTTTTAATGGTTTATTTTGGGACAAGTTTACCTCTACACAATGATTGCACATGACCTACATGTATACAACTGAAACAACCATAAAAGCTAATCAAATTGGGTTGTCAAACCTACTATAAGCCCTCTATATGTTGTGTAAAACATGAACACAACCAAAATATACGGACACATAGAAACATTACATTGAACACATTGTATATAGACTTGTCCGTGACATTATAACAATAAGCTTCATTCATGGTGCAAAAAATAAATAGTGATATTCATGGTTTTCAAGATACAGATGATTGTGAGAAAAAAAAATCTTGCTAGTAGTAAGACAATGAGATGAATATCTCTTTTTAGAATCAATTAGCATCAATGATTTGATTCCAAGCATACAAGATGCATTAGCAAGTTCATTAGAATTAGGGGTTGAACCATGATTTGATTCAATTTGTGTAGCTATGGTAGAATGATTCAATTTCTTTTCAAGAGACACAAAAGTAGATAAAATACTAACCAAGGAAGAGATTATCAGGATTGACAAATATTTTAAGATTCATGAAGCCTAGTGTCCCAAGAGGATAAGAAATCTTAGTAGGTTGAATCTTAGACAATCTCATGATGAAAGAAAACCTTGTGTCTTAGGGACTTGGTTATTCTATAAATATTTTATAAATTTCTAATTTTTTATGATGGGAAGCAAGATGTGAAAAATATTTTTGATGCTTTTGGATTTCTTCATAGGGTATTTAGAGAGAATGCTATCTAGAGTTTCTAGAAAGAGCAAGAGAAAAGATATAAATTAAGATATAAATTCTTCAAGTTTTATGTGAGAGAGTGTATAAAAAAATTTATGCTTAAGTAGAGATAACTTAAAGTAGTTGTAAATAAATTAGTTGTTTTCTAGATATAAGCAAGAATTTATCAGATTTTTTTAATATATTCTTTAATTATTGATCTATATGATTCTCTTTTTATTTTTAAAAATTTTTCTCCAATCTGACTTTTGAGCAATGTATGATCATAAACAGATGGTACTGTGATTAAAAATAATAAATTTATTTCACAAAGTTAGATTATGCTTCAAAGTTGTGATTTGATTTAAGTATCTCAATTTTTTTTCCTCATTGATTACCAGCCTTACGTTCTCGATGAGAGTGTATTCATCCTAATAATGTTTGTAATTTTGTTCCTTAGAAAGCCACTTAACCCACGGGAATAGAAACTTGTGCCCTTGGTTCTCATGGGTCAAAGGGAGAGGTCATAGATCACTACCTTTATATCACCTGAAAAAAAACCAAATTAAGGATCTCAGAGTTGGAACATTTAATTGCCTGAACAATTCGAGCTTTCTCGACATGCAGGTCAATGAATGCTTCAAACAATGCCCAGACGATATCAAAAATGGTTCATGATGCACGCACGTCCTAGGTTTCCCTCCTTTGACTATGATCGGAAATGGACGTTGTTAGAAAAAAATATTGTTTGTACAACATAACCTATACAAAGATTTGCCTCAAAGGGAATACAATATTTTTAGATTTATTATTTGCATAAAGATCGAGATCGGAAGGAACTTTTCAAGTCAATCCCTTTGACGCTTAAGTCAGTATCGAGATCTACCACCTCTAATCTTGAGTTAAGAGTGTGTTTTTATATTAATCTTGAGGAGAAGAAATATCTCATAAAGATTTCGTACGGGAGATAATTCGTAACTAATCTGAGTTGCCTATTGAACTTCTAAAAATATTCCTATTAATATTTTATAGGAAGGATAGTTCATAATCGACTTGAGATGTCTCTAGACTTTCGAGAATATTCATACGAATATTTCATATGGAAGATAATTCGTAATCTACCTGAGCTACCTCTTGAACTTTCAGGAATTTCCTTGTGAATATTTCATAGAGAAGGCAGATTAATAACTGATCTGAGCTATCTTTTGAACTTTTATTTACGTGGATAGGAGGATATAGGGTTGTATGGGCCTTTATCTTTCTATGGGCCTTATGTGACATTGACATAACGAGTGATGATTAACTGATTATATATTTTATAAGAAGAGCTGTTCGTAACCAACTCGAGATATCCATAGGCTTTCGTGAATATTCATACGAATATTTGATAAGGAAGATAATTCATAACCGATCCGAGCTACCTCTTGAACTTTTAGGAATTTTCTTGTGAATATTTCATAGAGAAGGTAGATTAATAAATGATCTGAGATATCTTTTAAATTTTGTAGACAAGGGTATAGCGTTGTATGGGCCTTATGTGACATTGATGTAACGAATGATGATTAACTAATTATATATTTTCTATCAAACATAATTTAACATTTGTAATCATATCCTGTATTCATAACTGTAGGGTTTTTTTTTTTTTTTTTTGTCAACATCACAGAGAATGTGACTCAATTAACGTCATTAAACTTCAAAAGAATGACACTTTTTGTACACAAGTGTTATTAATCTTCTGTTTATAAGACACATGTAATTTTACCAAAGATTGATTTTTGATCTAATGGTGGACTTACCACATGGCAGATGTTCATATCCTTTATTTATAACTGTAGGGTTTTTTTTTTTTTTTTTGTCAACATCACAGAGAATGTGACTCAATTAACGTCATTAAACTTCAAAAGAATGACACTTTTTGTACACAAGTGTTATTAATCTTCTGTTTATAAGACACATGTAATTTTACCAAAGATTGATTTTTGATCTAATGGTGGACTTACCACATGGCAGATGTAACACTACCACGCACACACACATACACTCAGCTAGCTCTCTCAAGGAAAGGCACTTTCCAGAAACAAAAGCTATGCCATCGTTGTCAAGCGCTTTAGTATAGCGATAAGAAGGAAATGAGTGGGTGATGAGTAATGTCGTCTTCCCACCGCTTCACTGCTTCTCCCTTGACTATGGCTACAAACTAAAATGGCTGAACGGCACCGTAGAGGACGAAACTAACAAAACCGTAGAGATTTATATCAGCCAAGTAATTGACATCAAAAGGTAACAGCCAGTTTATATCAATTTATGCCATACGACATCAATATAACAAAATGATATTTGACGATATAATTCATCACTTTGTATATGGTTGGAACGGACAAATATGTGTATAACCGATCAGTATGTTAAACCATGTTAGCATGACCTGAATAAGCATACTTGATTTGATCACATTTGTATCAATTACTTTTCTATCTTATATTCCCCGGCAAATCAGTCAACTACGTTGATCCTTACCAAAGAGCTAAAAGGTGGATCGCCTTGACCGACGGCCATTAGAAAAGATACCATTGTTGTCCAGCTTGATGACCTCAAACGTATAAAAGGTAATAATGCATAAGATGAGCGGGCAGCTGCCAAGCCACCATGATACAATGAACTAATCAATATGGATCCCTGAACTACAACCCTTAACATGTCAGAAACAAGCAAAATACAAATTATAAATGATCGAAACAAGATTTCATGGGGAATTATGGTTTCATGTAACGTCATTTCCAAACTCAAGCTATAAATCTCTCACCCCTCGGTAGGTAGGTAGATCCCCGCTGGCAAGCATGCAGCGGTCCCGTGACCTCCCAGGTGATTTTATTCCTACCACCTCCTCCTTGAGCAACCAACTAGTTAAGCACTCCACTGCTAGTAATGTTCGTATTCACATTGGCTCTTCACAGATCCAAGACTTACTACTAATAATAATACTTATTTCGATCGGGTGATGCTTTAGTTTGATCAATAACTAATAAAGGGGAACAAAGAGAAATCCTAGCCTAGCTGGAAGAAGCTTTGACAGCAGTAGAGGCGGCAGGCATTGGCTTTTGGAGGAGGGCGGTGAGGTACACCTCCCCGTTCTTGAGGCCGCCGGCATCGGTCTTGTTCGCCACCGTCCACTTGATTCGGCGGTAGCCCAGGTGCCCGATCATGGGTACGTAGACGGTGTCAAGGTCGCCGGCGCGGCAGAAGAAGTGGTCCATCCACAGCAGCCCGCCCGGGCGCAGCACCCGGTCCGCGTCGTACAGCAGGAATTCCAGTGCCGGCCCGGGGATCCACCTGTTCACGGCGTGCCCCGTCCGGACCAGATCCAGCATCCCATCCTGGACAGGGAATCGCTGCTGGAGCGGTGCGTGCAGCGGCACCACACCCCGGAGCGCCGCCGCCTCGCTGTAGGGCGCTCCCAGGTCCAGGGTGGTGGTCAGCACCGTGGCGTTGGCCATCCGCCGGAGCTGCACCGCGAGGGTCCCCGTGCCGCCTCCGACGTCTAGGCCCAGGCGGATCGGAGCGGCGCCAGCGGATCTGGCGAGGTTGAGGAGCTGGGTGAGGGGGAGGTCGAGGACGGACCGGGCGGAGAGGAAGCGGGTGGCCTCGATCTTCGGATCGAAACCGAGGGCGGGAGGGAGACAGGAGAAGGAGCGGCAGGCGGCAGAGAGCGGCCAGAGGACGGCGGCGTCGGGGAGGGCAGCGTGAAAGGGGTCGGAGGGGACGGACGCAGGGACCTTAGGTGCCGTGGGGGAGAAGCAGCGGCGGCGGGGGAGGGGATGGCAGCCACGGAGGATGAGGGCCTCGGCTACGGCGCCGGCGTCGTCGCGGGGGCAGGCGGCGAAGGGCGTGTAGTTCATGTAATGGTGGAGGAGGTCTGGGTGGTCGGAGCAGGAGGAGGCGATGGGGGCAATGCGGGAGTAGAGGAGGAGCTCCGGTGGCGGCGCAGAGGCGGCGGCTGATGAGGAGGAAGAGGATGAGCGGAGGCGGGTGAGGTGGGAGATGGTGGCACGGATAGTGTGGAGCTGGTGGAGGAGGTGGTCGGGGACGTCGGCGGGAGTTGTAGAGGAGGGGTTGGGGCTCCGCGTTGAGGAGAGGTGGTAAAGGGAGAGGATGTTGGTGGCTACCATGGCGAGCAAGAGGAGGAGATTGAGACCCATCCCGATCCCCATTCTCTCAATCACCGCGTCAGCCGTCTCCGGACCGAGCTATTTTATTCCAGTCGAGCTTAAGACTGAAGAGTGTCTGTTGTGCGTTCGGGGTTCGACACCACCATTGAAGTGCCCTCACGCGCCTGCTGTGTGGGTTCCATTGGTCCAACCACATCAGCCTGGATACAATTTGGGCCTGATTCGGTCCGTGCGGGATGTTATTTCGTTTCTGTATGGTTTGGAATTGAGCTTTGCGGACTCCGAGATCGTCAAACAACTGTATGATGACTGCTCTGGTTGGCACATCGCTGATAGTTGATCTGACTTAAACAGGTTGCCGAATTTAATTGTGATGCCACATTTATTCCTCGTGGCGTTTTAATCTTAATCTTTTTATTAGTTCTCAGTTCAATCGTGTGATATATTTAGGGTAATTTATCAAATAATATTTTTACTATTCATTTTTATCTTTTTTTACTATTTATTTTTATCGGATAATATCTTTATTTTATAAATATTAATTTATTCTTATTTTTAAAAGTTTTTGAATCAATTTAAACTAATAAATTAATTTAGATTAATGAATGAATTTTGACCAATAAATCCATGACCTTCTTAGTTTCTTCCTTCCTCTTAGTTTAGTCCTCTTATTCCTCCTCCTCATCTCACTCACACTTCATCTTTTCCCCCTTCCACTTCATCTTCATGTCTCCTACTCTCACTCTCTCCTATTCCACTTATGCCTCCTCACTCCGTTGTCTCCTTCATCTTCATCATCTCTCATCCTCCCACTCCTTCTCTTTCTCGCTTTTTTGTTGGAAAAACCCGTTAAAGCGGAATAATTCTTTCCCTCTTTGTGTATCAAAATGAGTTTCTCATCAAAATACCAACTCAGATATCCAAATATAAATATCAACTAGCACAGCATAAACAATAGAGCAAATAATCAATCACATAGTGAGACCAAATCTTTTAACGTGGAAAACCCAATGTGGGAAAAACCACGGGACCGTAGTCCACCTCTAACTTCCACTATCATTAATAATGATAACAGGTTTACAGTAAATCTTCTCTAGAACAACTAGAGGATCATAATAACATCAAGACATAGATCTTGGCTCAATAATAGCATATCATCATCATATAGAATGTATCTCCTCAAAAGAGAATTCTAGGTCTCACAAAGTGGATATAGCAGGAAAGTACCTTACTTTCCTGAGTTTCGTAAGTAGAAAACTCAGAAACCTTACTTTCTCTCTCTATTTCTCTCTCCTCTTTTTCTCTGCACGCCGCCGCACGTTGCACGCGCTTACTATGTTCACCACCTTGCTGACCCACTTTTACCCTTTCTCTCTTAATTACTGATTTGGGCTTATGGCCCAAATTTGTCCAAGCCCACTTATGGACTGGACCCAACAATTCTCCCCCTCCAGCTCATATGGTGGGTTGTACCAAGCCCGCTCTTCGCCTACATGCTTCAAGCTTCTCCTTAGGCAAAGACTTTGTCAACATATCTGAACCATTCTCATTGGTATGTACTTTTTCCAACTATAATTCTTTCATCTCAAGCACATCACGAATCCAGTGCTATCTCACATCAATATGCTTTGATCTAGAATGGTACGTTGAATTCTTGGAAAGGTGAATAGCGCTCTGACT
>LVTN01000621.1:0-30851 GCA_001649415.1 Musa itinerans | reverse complement strand
TGTTGGGAAAAACCTGTTAAAGCGGAATAATTCTTTTCCCTCTTTGTGTATCAAAATGGGTTTCTCATCAAAATACCAACTCAGATATCCAAATGCAAATATCAACTAGCATAGCATAAACAATAGAGCAAATAATCAATCACATAGTGAGACCAAATCTTTTAACGTGGAAAACCCAATGTGGGAAAAACCATGGGACCGTAGTCCACCTTTAACTTCCACTATCAATAATAATGATAACAGGTTTACAGTAAATCTTCTCTAGAACAACTAGAGGATCACAATAACATCAAGACATAGATCTTGGCTCAAGAATAGCATATCATCATCAAATAGAATGTATCTCCTCAAAAGAGAATTCTAGGTCTCACAAAGTGGATATAACAGGAAAGTACCTCAGAGAGGGTAAACTGTAGATCAACACCGTTAGGATTGTAGAGTTTACTGTAAAGATTCTCCACATAAAATTTGGGCCAAAACTGACAACGTTTAGCCACCGATCGTCATGTAAAAAAACTCAGAAACCTTACTTTCTCTCTCCTCTTTTTCTCTGCACGCCGCCGCACGCTGCACGCGCTTGGTATGTTCACCACCTTGCTGACCCACTTTTGCCCTTTCTCAATTACTGATTTGGGCTTATGGCCCAAATTTGTCCAAGCCACTTATGTACTGGACCCAACATTTTCTTCTCATCTTCATCTTTTTTTTTTATCTTCTATTTCTCTTTCACTTTCTCCTCTTTATCATTACACTTATGTTACATTTAGATTACAATTAAATTATACTAATTTACAGAATTTAAAATGATTTCTTAAAAAATTACTCATATTTTGGATACTTCTCAAATCATAACCATCATTTAAGTTTTTTCAAATCATAACTCTTAATTTATAAAATATCAAAACTACCCCTATCCTTCCTCTATCATTTCCCTCCACCTCCTTTTGTCCGTCGCTACTCGACATTGCTTGTTACCACTTATCATTGTTGCTTGCTATTCATCACCTATCATCCCGGGCGAGGAGGACAAGCAATGATGGGAGAGAAAAAAGGAGAGAGTGAGTGATTAGAAAGAAGGGGAGAGGAGGAGAAAGAGATGGTGAGCGACGAGGAACTAGGAGGAGGAGAAAGGATAGGTAATGAGAGAGGAGGAATAGAAAGGAAGAAGTGCAAGCTACAGTGATAAAGGCGATAGTGGCAACAGTAAAAAATGGGAGGAGGGGTAGTTGGATAGTTTATGAATTACGAGTTATGATTTAAAAAACTCAAAATGAAGAGGTGGGGCGGGGGAGCCAGTATTGTTTGAAAAATCACCAAAATATAGGTATTTTTTAGGAAAATTATCTTAGAACTTATTAAAAATATATTAATTATATAAACATATTCTAAATTCATCATAAAATACAAATTAATATAATTTTTTTGTTAGAATTATATTTTATTAGAATTCTTAAAGTTTTGATAATTAATTATTCTAAAATCATCTAAAAATTTAAATAATTATTAAATTTAAAATAGGTTAAATGATCAAATTTAACTTAGTTCAATTTTGAGTACAGTTAAGTCAACATAGAAAATAAGAAATATAAAATTTTGTGATTTTATTATTAACTTAAAATAAATTTATATAAAAATTAATATTTTTTTAATTTGTTTTGTGAATAAGTGTAACTCTAGTATAACTTGAGTGTACAGTCTAATATTTTTTAGATAATTTAAGATAATTTTTTTATATAAATTAATATATTTTTTTAAGGATAACTTGAGTTTTTTAGTTTTATGATAAATTTAAGATAATTTTATATGTAAATTAATATATTTTTAATATATTATGTGAATGAGTATAATTTGAGTATAACCAAGTATAACTTGAATATAATGATTTTTCTAAATAATTTAACATAAATTTATATAAAAATTATAATATTTTTTAATATATTTTATGAATAAGTATAATTGAGTATAACAAGTTGTCTAAGTGGACTGTGAGGAGGAAGAGATGAGCGAGGAGGAGGGGAGGGGTGGAGTAGTTTAAGTGGACTGTGAGGAGGAAGAGATGAGCGAGGAGGGGAGGGGTGGAGTCTAAGTGGACTGTGAGGAGGAAAAAATGAGCGAGGAGGAGGGGAGGGGTGGAGTAGAAAAAGACAAAAAAGAAAGAGAAGGTGAAGAAAGAGGAGATGGAGACAGAGGAAGAGGCTAAGGGGGAGAGAGAAGAGGTGACAGAATAGGAGGATGCGATAATGGAGGTGAAGGGCGACACAGAGGTGGAGTGGTAGGAGACAATAGGGAGGAAGAAAAGATGAAAGGGAAGGAGGAGGAGATAGAATAGAAAGAGATGGAGGAGGAAAATGTAGAGGAGAAGCTGAAGGGAGAGAGGAGGAGGCAAAGTGGACATGGATGAGGTGGGGAGTAATTTGAAGGAAATGAAGGGGCAATCTAGGATTCAATTAAACCAAATTTAATTGAATTGATATGATTTAATTCATTAAAAAAAATTAGTTAAGTTCTAAAAAATTGAGTCAAACCTAATTAAAGAATAATTATTATTTTTATAATTTTATTGAGGATATTTTGATCAAAGTTAAAAAAAATGACACCTCTGGTAAGAACCAAACTAGTGGTTTTTTAAGATAAATTAATTATATATTTATACTTTATCATTGTAGTGATATCAAACTTTAGTAATCTCAATTGAGAAAAGATACTGTTATTATACATAGGAAACGGTAACAATTAAAACAAATAAAGAGTAATAATATCCTAAATCACATCAAATCAGACTAAGAGAGATTTAGATCAGTATCCATGTAGTACACAACCCAAACTCTAGTTGAACTTAAACTAATCCTTTTCTTCGTCAAATTTAAAATTTGTATTTAGATGGGACGAAGAATAACCATAAACAAGCTTAAATTTTACTGATTGCAAGCTTCAAGTTTTCACTTTTATAAACTATAATTTATTAAACAAAATATATGTCTCCTCCACAAGAAGAATAACTATAAATTTATTGGTTCCAAATGTACTTGACATACAGTAAAATATACTGTTATTTAAAATAAAATTTTATAAAATTATAAAAGAGAAGAAGATCAAAGGTGCTTTGTTAATGAAATGAATATTAAAGAAAAATAAACAAAGGTTTGTATAAATTATTTAATGAACATTTCATCGACAACTTAGCCTTAGAAAATTAATTTGTCCATAGAATTAGAACAAATTAGATAAAAGAAATTATAAAAATATTGAAATAAGTAAGACTATCGGCTATAATTATATCTCAATTTAGATTTGTAAGAATTTAAGAGATCAAAGGGTAATTTGATTGAGTAATGTATTTAGTAAAAATTTGAGAATAAAAAAGACATTTGATGAATTAAGGCTTCCGGAATATATTTATTGGGAAAAGGAGATATTTAAAACTATCTGAATTATAGATACTAAAAGAATGGGTTACACAAAAACTTCCAAAAAATAAAAGCCATTGGGTGAAGAGAAAGATGCGAGATAAGTACTTCTAAAATCAGTTTGATCTTATGCTTGGAAGACTAAAATAGATGTTACTTATTTATCAAAATAATTAATGAAAAATACCAAAGAAGAAATAAGATTTTAATGCAATTATTATAAACTGAAAAAAACTTATCATAAAGTCATAGAGATCATTATAATGGATTTTAAATGAAAAAGATCTAGTAATTATGTTGATGCAATAAAATGTTAATTGAGGATCATAAGGAGTGTGTCAAGCTAGATTGATGAAGACATTTTCCAATAAATATTATCTTCACTTATTCTAATTAGATTTTATGGATGAATAAGGAGTTCCAGCAACGAAAAGCTTTAGTGATCGTAAGTATATTGTTTAATTGGGAGGAAAAATTGATGAAAACATCGAATTGTAAGGTACTGGTTTAATGTTTAAAGTTGTAATAGACATCAATATTTTGTGTAATCACCATTTTCCCTTTATATAAAAAGGAAATTTTCTGAAAGATATTTGTAAGGTGAACCATACTTTATAAATAGGTATTGGACGATTAAGAAAATAAGTACAAAAATTTAGTATAATTTGGATAAAAATATTGAGATGAATATATGAAACTTTTAGAAAAGATGAAAACAAACTTTGTCATCCAACATTTTTTAGGTGTGTTGATATTTAGGATATTACGAAATTCTTTGAAGAAAACCTATAAAAATTTCATGATTAGATTATATGAGTTGATAAAAATTAGTGGTACAAGAAGAGATAGGAAGAGATCTAAATCTTATTAGTAATTAAGAAAATATTTGAATAACCTTGATTAAACTATGTAGAATTGAATAAGAGAAAAGATCCATGTAACGAGTCAACATATATTTGAGACATTATGACTAATTATTTTTATTTGCATTGAGTAAACTGGGTATTTGAGTCACTAGGAAGTGATTCATAACTGTTTTTATATAAAAAAATTTCAATATACTAAAAAAACATATGATCAAAGTTGGAGATTACTAATGTACTTAGCATTGACCTACTTGGTATCATGTTTTAATGTACATTAAGATAATCATAACATACCTTTGAAAAAAAGAAAATCTGACTGGTTTAATAGGTAAGTGGATCTAACATTCGACCACAATATCAATGTTTTTAAGTATAAAATATGTCGAATTAGATTTTGAGCCCTTGATCTTATTTGATAAATGAATATGATACATTATTATCATCGAACCGGACACCTCAACTTTTGATATATCGACTCAAAAGCATCAGAGCAAAACAAAATGAGGCCTGAAAAAGCCTACTGCTGCACATACACACATTTTTTAATGTGAGTTTTGTGATAGTTGGTATGGCCTCATGTTGTATTGAGTTAGAATGTTGCTATCATTGAATATGCCGAGGTAAAACAATTTTTGGTCTTTTATAAATAAAGTTTGATTGTAAGGGTACAATATGGTTGAGCTTGAAGAATTTTATCCTTGTTCTTAGTCTAGAACCTGGCAATTTTGATTCTAACCCAAGCTGACACTAATTTGAGTGGCTTAATAGATGATACATTCTAATATAATCAAGTTTTGTGAAAGCTACACAATCTAAATTTTGACCTAAACAAGCCTATTTCAAGTTTGGTTCAGACATGCCTCAAGCTTGTGTAAGTATTGCAATTTGGTTTTGATCTAAATTTTCTAGTTTAAAATCATGGAGTCTTATTATATTAAAAAAATTCATTATGTGACAAATGATGTTAGTATATTCTGAAGAAGTTTTATTTTCCAACTTACTAGTGGAATAGAGTTATTCTATGTTAAAACTGTTTTAAGCCTAATTTTGTATTGAAGCTTGTCTTGTGTATATCCGAGTCCAACAAGCTTATTTAAACCATTGGCCATGTCAAGATCAAATTATTAGCAAGAAACTTGGTGCAGTTGTGAGTTATTTTTTTGAACTTACTAGCCGAGCCTGATTGTGTAGAGTTATTTTTTATCTTAAAACTGTTTAAACTTGATCTTGTATTGAAGCTTGGCATATATGTATATCCAAGTCCGTCAAGCATACTCGAGCCATTGTCCAAGCCAGTATCAAATTATTAACAAGTGGCTTGTTGCAGCTGCGTGCTCTTTTCTCTGGCCGTCTTATGTTGGTAAGAAAGTTTATATGGCCAGTGTCGTTTACAAGAAAGCTACATAAAGTCTTCCCATGTCATTTGAGTAGAGTCAAGTTTATTAGAAGAATTTGCTTAAGAGGCGAGATGGTTTAGAAGGAGCCTTGATTTCTCTTTGTTTTTCTTCTGGTTTTCTTTTCATGAGTGGTATTTGAGGTATTATTTTTATCAGTGAAGTTCTCACAATTGTTATATCGTTTCAATATGAGTTAAAATTAATATTGTTAATTTCGAACATTAGATTGTGTCGATCCATGGTCGGGTCTTGAACAATATAGGACCATTTTACTGGGAGGGATGGGGGAGGAGAGAAGAGAGATTATATATATATATATATATATATAAAATTTTCTTCTAAAGCACGCCACTTTGAAAATTTTTTACGGAGTACCCTTAACCATATNATATATATATATATATATGAGGAGATATATCAAAGGTGAGGTGAATGACAGGCGTGCGGGTGGCGAAGAGGAGATGCCCGTGAGGAGTCATAAGTCGTAGCACAAGTGACATGCTGTTTAAAAGAAATAGTAAAGAAAAATAGTACGTAAAAACCAAACCAAATGAAATAGAGTGGTTCGTGTATCTTTTCATGCTCAAATCGGATAATACGGGTCAGCATGGACTAATCTAGATGAAATTAATCTCCTTAATTAAAATATGTTTATTCTTTGAAGATGAACTTGAGAATGATATTGATTGTAATTTGACCTGACTTAATGGGTCCGTTGACCATTAAAAGAAAAAAACAAATTTAAATGTCTTTTCGTGCCCCCACTTTTGTTATATTCATGCAGGTGAAAGTATATTCACATCTGCTAAATCGATTTGCTTCTATATAAATCATAATCATTTATAATTAATGCTCTAAGGATTTGTATTTCTTAAATTGACTATCTATATAAGAGGGTTATAAGGATATGCCTTGTTGATGAATTGTGCTTGTTGGTTATCATTACTATGTTGTTTAAGCTGGATGGCTTTGTAGGTTGCGATAGAGAATCAAAATCGTTGCCTAATTAAAGAGCATACAAATTTGTGTATTAGATAATTTACTATATTATCTGAAAATACTTTGTTTTGGTTACTTTTTCTGTAAATGTTTTTGTTGGTAGCCTTAATATAGTGCTTTAGAGTCAGTAGTTATAAGAACTTCACCTAAACTAGAATTAATTGTACATCACAGATAATATTTTTCCTAGATATGTCTCTACATATAAGCGTCATAAAGATGTTCATAAGAATATGAATCTTTTGGTACCATAACAGAATAGTGTATGCTTTGAAGCCGTAACATATGCACAAAGTTTGTAGAACCACATAGTTGTCTCGTGAAACTGAGAAGCATGAGTTTTTATTGTGATCAGGTTTCATATGAGAATTCAACATCTCTAACACCCAATTTATTGAGATTGAAGTGATTGATGTTCATTGTAAATATGATATTTTTCTAATATTATTTATCTAAACTTTAACAATGTGGCATTCTTATAATGTTATTGTTTGTTTTCTTCTCTATAACGATGTCAGTTTCCTTCACTCTGATGGAAACACAGTTACGTATGTTTTGATTCACACGAACACCTTGTTTGCTTTTTCGATTACAACCTGTGTATTTTTATAGATTATACGGTTAATCACAGATTTATATTTTCTTGAGCCACTGCAGTGCAGCTTCTACACCATGCTTGTAATCAGCTTCCCATATTCTAGTTTATATTTGAGCATGTAATTAAATCTCTAATTTTTTTACTTATAAGTGGCAACCTAACATTTATTTTTTCAATGGGTTCTCGTTGAGCCAATTTACTGAAAGCATAACAGTAGATTGATATGAGTTATCATCTAATTAGTTCTTGGCTGCTGCAGATCATGATTGGCATTCTATTTTTCCTATTTGAACTCTATGATGACCAACTGCTTGCATGACTACGTGAACTGTTTACGATGATAAGATAGCTCACACTCCTTTTACATCCATCCTTGTTTTGATATCTATAAATCACCGCTACAATTGTTATGGCACATACAATTAGCAAGTATAATAGTCTGAACTTGAGTGCTAACATGATGTGTTGTTATTGTGTTTATAAGCTTATATAATAAAATATTCTCGATCTTTCTTGGTAAAGGACACATTGCCTGAGCTAGCATTGTCCTGTCATTTTTAAAAATAACAGTTTATGTAGATGATTAATTATCTAAAAATGGAATAACTACATCAAGGCATCTAACAAAAGTATTTACTGGACTTTATTCATTCCATATTTTTATTCTTGAAACAAATTATAAATTTTCATGTGAACTCATATTTTATAATGTGAACCTTCTTAGATGATGTTTTTTTTTAATTCATGAATATTTGGCAGTGTGCAAACTACAATATGGATGTAGTTCTTTCTTTGATTTTTCTGGCTTTATTTTCTGGTGTTTCATATCTACTTTTTTTTTCTTATCCTTGTGGTTTTTGCAGTATGTTATTACTTCTACTTCACATTGGACATCACATTCTTTGTACATTGAGCCATCATATTTATTAACTGATATTTTTTTGTCAAGTGCTTGCTTCTGCGTGCTGCTCTTATCATGCCGGCTGTATACCTCTAGTATGTTTATTGTAGTGTCCATCATGGAATGAAACGAGGCTTATTCGCTAGTTTGGTTGAGAATGGAGCTTGGGCTTATCGCTAGCAAGTGTTGTGCTTGCTGAGTGGCAATCGATGGCAAGGAATGATATCTCAAAAATTGTACAAATATTATAATGATTATTTGATGTTTATTTAGTGAAAAAATATTAATCCAGACAAAGGTTTGTTGTTTTTAGTCAAAAACTGGATAGTCACTATATTTGTGATCATGATGAGGTCAGATCAGCCAAATAGGATGATGGGATTAAATTTTTGTTGGAATATTTGTATGATCGACTACTTTTGACTGAATGAATCAAGACATGACAAACTAGTGCATATGTGCACACTTAGCTAGTTAATGGTGGAGTCCACACCCCAAGTCGGTGAGAATTCACAAAATTTTTAGGATTAGGATTAAATATATTAGTTTTTTAATCAAGAGAGAGGGAGGGGGTTGAAAAGGTTTAGCATTGATGCCTCTTATTTTTCTTGATCTTAGGATTTGAGCTGGCCTGAGAGTGATTGAATTAATCTTGTCTTTTGTTATACATGTCTGTCCATCATACATCAGCCTCTGGTAAGAGATTTAAACCCTCTCTTGCTTCACTATTTTGACACAGTATTCTCATAATAATTTCTGATCTTTTATACCAATTATTTGTCCTCTTTCAAACTTATTACAACTAGAGACTAATGGCTCTCTCATGATCCCATTCGCCACATATTAAAATTACATCTCATAGTATATGTTAGTATTCTGCCCCAACTAGTTACTTCTGTTATTAGTTATGCACTGTATAATTAACTTACAAGTTAGACTTTTACAAATACATTGTTTGTATGCTTTTTTATATGAAGTTGTTTGATTTGTGTGGTTTCTCCTTTTGGTACTGTTGACATCTGTATCCAATATGAAAACCTGAAATTGGTCGATCGGCATGTAGTTTGGTGGTTAGAGCGGTAATTAACTATTTTTTATTATATATTACTGTGAATTTTAATGTGTACGATACGATACATATATATATTTTTCAATTTGTGTTCCTTCCCTATATTATGTAATTTTTGTGATACTTGAATCATGCGTGGTTAATGTTTTAAAGTTGAATTGTTACTGTATTCACACAATGCTTTTAAGCATTGATATTTTGTCTGTTATTAGTTTATGAAGTCGATTATTTTGGATAGAGTTTGTTCCTATACTTGCTTGCGTCTCTTGTATGGATCTTACTAATTCTTTATGACTCCTCTCTAAGCATAGTGATTCAGAGCTGTTAAGGATGCAGTTTTTCTAGTAGGATTTGACAGTATCAAAGTATATCACTAGAATTCCTAGGAAGGATGATGCTATGGTGCAGAACTTAGTGTCCAAATTGCGCAAGATGTTATCTCCTACTTTAATGTGCTTCACTCATGCATCATGCCCTCGTATATGAAAGTGCAGTCACAACATTTTACTTATGGAAGATTGCACTTGCTTTTCCAAACCTCCGAGAAACTTAAGATGAACAAAATTTTAGTTGCTTGCTTTAACTTATAATTTATCCTTTATGATAGATTAGGCAAGAAAAGAGTCACTTATTATGGCACAAGTTAGCCATCAATTTAAGTTGAATTGCAAGTGTTGTGATTTTATTATCTACTTAGATCTTGAACACTTGCTGTGATTCTATAGAGATTTTATGCAAATGGTTCCTACTTTGTTTAAGGTATGTTGATTTGTTTTCTTTTTTGTTGTTAAGGACATAAACATAAACCTTTGAGACAATGACACATTAGACGTATGAATCTCATTTGGTAGGTTAATTTTATATTATTTTGTTCCCGGATTATCTCAAGAAACCTAAGAGAACCTACTTGCATATATGGATTTGGTTTCTTCATATAGATTACTTTGGAGGCAAATTGGAACTCTTTTTCTTTTATGATTTTCTATGAAATTAAAACCTAATATTGTCTAAAATGATGTAACAACTTTTGATGACAATTTCTTTGTGGTTATCAACATGCATGCTAGATCATGTAGAGTAGATTAACCTATGAACTTGCCAACCCTTCCAAATGATATCTAGTCGCATTGCAATAATTGTGTCACAGAAACTGCTGTGTTATTCTATCAGCCTCATACACCCATTGCACAACTATATAGTTTCTTTGCCCCTCATACCTATTTCCTCATAAGCTCTGTTTTGTACAAGCATTTACGAGAAATTTGCAAATGCTTTTGCAATGGCTATTCAAGCTTTGCAAGGTGCAACAGAAGGTGCTGTTGAGGTACTAACTAGCTCTGTCCTAGATAGAATATTATAAATCATGTTTTTGGTTGTATAGTTCATGACACTTTGGATTGGGCAACATGTGTTAAGAATTCTATGATGAAGTATCAGTATGATTCAACTAAAATATAGTGGACAAGGTTTCTTTTGGTGAAAAATGGATCAAACTAATTTTTTGTCAAAAGATTATTTGTCTCCAACAATATGAGGATGGCCTTATTACAATAGTCACAATCTTGGTTGTCATTAATTTCTATCTTAATCTTTGTCCATTATTTTATCTTCTAGCATCAGGGTGTCTCATTCAATAACTCAAAATGATGGTGATTAATAACAAACTATTGATCATTCTCTTGTTACATGCCAAGTCCCATAAATGTAGACTTTCTTATCCATCTAATGATAATGAATTTCTTGAGGAAGAAACCAAGGTGATGGTTCTTCATGCTGCTTAAGAGGTGGAAGTTGCAAAAATCAACCTTACAAAAATAGAAAAAAGAAAGGAAGATTCTACTTAAGCATTAGAATCTTATTGGGAGATTGTTATTTTGATCCATGATCTCAGGAAAAGAGTGGTGACTTGTGGATGATTACTAGTGGATGAAAAATTAGATCCATGTTGGTAAGATTTTAGCTCAAATGAAAAACTAGAACTAGAACTTTTATGTGTTAGACTATGTAGTCCTATATAATTAGGTAACATATATTATATATATGATTGGATTTTGATTATAGTTATTAATCAATATAAAGAAAATCTAATTATGACAAGACTTTTTAGATATGACCTCGATGGGAGGGGGAGGGACTCTCCTAATTAATTATCCTAGACTATTTATTCTCACGAATAAATAAAGAGGAACTCATACGGTCTCAATATAATATGATGCGTGGTGTGGTGTGATATTATTGAGAGATTACAGATCTTCTCTCATCTTCCATTAGTTATGTGATATTATTGAAAGATTATAAATCTTTTCTCATTTCCCCTTAGTCGCTAATCCATCGCTCATAGTGGCCCTATGTAGAATTGGAAGAGAGGTGAAGGTTATAGGAGAATCTAGGGGTGACATCACATATGCAGCGGAAGAATAGAAAAATAAAAACCCTAAATTTTTCAAAAATGTGTTCGTCGTCGTTCAAAGATTAATATGTAAACACTCGCGAAAGTTAAATTCACGTATGAGATAGATGTGTTTTACCTAGGGAGATCGTATATCCTTGAATCTTTATAGATCTGTAGAAGAGGATGAAGGAGGTTAAGTGTCATCCTCTCTAATGGTGATCCACACAACAGGGCTGAGACGATGCTTTTTAAATCTTCAAGCCTACTATCTAAGGAGGAGAAGGGGAGAGGAGAATAGGAGGTGACAACCAAGAAAACCTCTGGTCCATGGGCTTTTGATTCCTTCCTATTTATAGAGGCTCCCTATCAACTTAAACCTAATGGATCCTGCCCTATTGGGTATTGGATCTCCATCCAACTACCAAAGCATCTTAGATTAGTGAATCTCTATCCAATAATCTATCATTGGCTCTTATTGGATCTTATCCATAGGATCCAATAATTCAAGAGCTATTAGATATCTAATAAGATATGAGCTCTAACGGATATCTCATATCCGAACCTCTACTCGTCGCAATGACTACTATATGTGTGTGACCCTCTAGGCCCAATATCGAGCTAGCCGTGAGTCATATTTGTCAGAACTCCTTCTTGCTCAGTAAATTATTATCTCCATAATAATTCACTCGACTCATCAATTACGAACGTATTAGGCCACTACGCCGCATCTCCAAATGATATAAAGGAATCCAATCCATTGGACTTGTATGTCCTTAATTACCATGTATCTATAGTCCCTCATCCATCTAATATCTCAAAGACCATATACCAGGTATGGTACTATCATGCTTATACAATTTCTGCTCGAGTCTCGCTCTAATCGGATTATCTAGAAGAACTCTTTCTCTCTCAATCCAAATAATCCTAGCCAGTGATTTGTTTGAGCAAAAATACATGGGATATTCCTCTTATAACACCGAGAGTAGATGATCCTCTATCAACACTCAATAGTCCTTGTAAGGTTGGCTGTCATTCCCTATGATTGGTTATGCTAGATCTGGAACTTCCAAACCTATAAGTCTAGTATCAAAGAGTGGAGTACTCATACAGAATATCCTTGGTGTCTTAAGTCTAAGGACTAGGTACACCACTAGGACAACTGAATTGTTATCTTACAATAAGGCATCATCAACCATCCAACATTTTGTGAGCGGATCAACTAGTAAACTCATTCTTCAATGAGCACCTACACTGTAGCCCTAGTGTCCTACATGAGCAGCTATGAGACCAGCTGCCTCCATCATATGGACGTGTATACAATACACCAATTTCTCCGATTATCTCAATGTCCCTCTTGAGTAACCTATGACTAAGTTTATTAAGGGTCTGTGTTTAAAGGAGAATCGATCTCATTATCATGATCTCATCACAATTCGATTCTCATTGCACAGATCCATAAACATCACAATATATATGCATATATGCAACAAGCAATATAAAGTGATAAAATATTAAATAATATAATAAAAAAAATGTGTATTATGTCACATATGTCATTACTCATGTAATTGGCTTGTAGGGCACCTATAACTGGCAATCTCCCACTTGACCTAGAGCCAATCACCTACGTATCTAATCCCCATCAGACCTCTATGATGATCAAAGACAATTTGAGACAACAGTTTTGTCAGTGGATCTACGATATTATCTTCGAATGGAACTCTTTCCACTACTACATCTCCTCGGGTCACGATCGCTCTAATAAGTTGGAACCTCCTTAGAACACTTTTGATGAGACTTGGGTTCCCTTATTTGAGCAATCACCCTGTAGTTATCGCAATATAAGGAATCAACTCCTCGCTACTTGGCACAACTCCTAGATTTATGATGAAAATTTTCATTTAGACTCCCTCCTTTACTGCCTCTATTGCAGTAATTTACTCTGCCTTTGTATACCCCGAATTAGACTTGCTATCATCAATATCGGACTGGAAACTCATGTATATATAGCCTTTAACCCTATGGCTACTACCTCCATATACTAGTAAAAAATCCTTAGTCATTCTCAAGTATTTAAAGATACACTTTACTGCTTTCTAGTGCTCCAAGCCTGGATCCGCTTGATACTTGCTTATGACACTCAGAGTATGCGCTATATCAGACCTGGTACATAGCATGACATACATGATAGACCCTATCGTTGAAGCATAGGATATCCTATCCATGTTCACCATTTCTTCAGGAGTATTTAGGGACAAACTCCTAGAAAGCGATATTCTATGCCAAACCTTTTGACAATGGTGTCTATATACCTGGACTGGGATAAGCTAAGCATCCTCTTAGATCTATCTCTTTAGATCTGAATCCCCATAATATAGGATGCTTCCCCTAAGTCCTTTATGGAGAAGTGTCTAAAAAACGAAGCTTTTACTATGGATATCATTCTTACATCATTCCCAATTATTAGGATGTTATCCACATATAACACCAAGAAGATGATAACGCTCCCACTTAATACCAAGAAGGTGAGAAGACTTGATCATCTCATCAAATCTTATTTTCCAACTTCGGGAAGCTTGCTTCAGTCCATAAATGGACCTAAGTAACCTATACACCTTATTTAGGCAATCCTTGGACATGAATCCCTCAAGCTGTATATATACACCTCCTCCTCGAGGTTGCCATTGAGGAACATAGTTTTCACGTCCATCTACTAAATCTCATAATCATAAGTGCTACAATGGGCAATGGAATTCGAATGGATTTTTACATGACTATGGGTGAGAAGGTTTAATCATAGTCAACACCTTGCCTTTGATGATACCCCTTAGCCACTAGTCTTGCTTTATAGGTCTCTACCTTTCAATCTACTCCGATCTTCTTCTTGAAGATCCATTCGCAACCGATGGGTATAATACCCTCGGGTGCATCAACTAGGTTCCAAATCTTGTTAGAGTACATGAAATCTATCTCAGAATTTATGGCTTCTTGTCACTTTCCAGAGTCTGTACTCATAATAGTCTCATCGTAGGTTTAAGGATCAATATTCTCAACATCCTCTCATCTAATTTGTCTCACATATCTCTCAGGAGGATGTGATACTCTATCAGACCTATGTAAAATTAGAACTTGTATGCTAGGTACCTGAATAGACTCGGGCTGTGGAGTGGTGCTTGAACTAGATTCTCCAACCTTACTCAACTCTATCACGCTCCCACTATCTCCGCCAAGAATTGGGAGCGGTTGTTAAGATTTAATATGAGGAGAGATGATATAGAGAGCTAATGTAATACTTTAGATATAATATAAGGAGAGATGAAATAGAGCCAAAAAAAAGACTTCTAGATCTTGAATATATTGCAAGTTATTATGCTTAATAGAAGTTTTTAGTTAGACTCATAAGAGTGCAAGTTGTGGATGAGCTCCATACCAGCGCTTTGTGAAAGTATTTTGTCCAAAAGATTCAAAATTGCATACTCAACATCATTAGTGTTTTTGTATTAGTATCTTCATATCTAGATGTGTGATTTTGAAATAAACTTCTATGGTAATTTAAGTTTGTCATTTCTTATTAAATGAGAATGCTACACCTATAGTGTTAACAAGTTTCAAACCTTCTTAAATATCTCTTACTAAAAATCTTCATATACTTACTAGCCTTGCTCATTTAGATTTATAGTAAGGAATGTACACACCATTTGATACGAAAGAGCATTATATTTTTGATGTCTGTTTAGTACGACCACCTTCACGCATGAGTTCCTTTCCACCAAAACCTAATCATGCCATGTGCAACGACCATGTTAGTTAACTTGAAACATTTTAAATAAGAAAATTTAGCCAAATGCTAATCATAACAAAAGATATTATCTAAAAAAGTGATATTCGTATTCTTCTTCTTATCTGTATTTGTTATTGTTTTTGACATTACAATTGCTGAAAATAGTCGAGCATGATATGAATAAAATATTACTATTAAAATGTTATATTAGGAGTTTCATAATGACCAGCTTATATCCAATATAGACATTTGATCAATGGTTGGTCAATCCACATATTAATAGAATGCCTAGTTTGTTGAATCTCATATTTTGATGATGAGATCAATTGTAATTTGTTTGATCTAATCTATATTTTGAAATAAGTGTGTAGGATTAACTACGATAGTAGTAAGGCGTAAAGTAAATGATAGGTCAGAGTCGAAGACTCGAATGATATATCGGGAGCCTACCGAGAGTTCATCGTGAGATCATCGGAAACACGTTGGAAGACTCGTTGAAAGCTCATCAAGAGATCGCCAGAAGCACGCCGGAAGACTAGCCGAGAGTTGGTCGGGAGTTCGTCGGATGCTTGCCGAAAGACTCACCAAGAAGTTTGCCGGAAGATCGCCGAGTGAAAAATCGACGTATCGGACCATGCTTGCCTTAATCATAGTTAGAACGATAATTAGAGTTGATTTGGGAAGTAATCCCATCAACTCTATTAGGGGCCAACTAGGCTCTGAGTTAGGCTGGTTTGGGCCGGATACAAGGCCCAACCAAGATGTTGAATTCCTGGCTGACGATGGCATCGCCTAGAAAGAAGTGCCTCAGGTTATCTGGGCGGTGGTACCACCGGCAGTTATTGCTGCCAGCGGTGGTACCGCCAGAGCTCGATCTCCGAGCTTTGTCAGGTGGTGGTACCGCCCAATGTCAAGTGCCAAGCGGTGGTACCGCTAGTACCCCAGAAATATGGGATGAGACACTTTTTGACTTTATTTTTGAAGCCATTAGGGTCTATAAAAACCCCATCCTTTTCTACATGAAAGGGCACGAAAGCTATTGGCATAATATTGAGTTCTTAAGTTCTTGAGTCTTAAAGTGTTGTAAAAGTAAAGAGTTCTCCTTCTTCATCTCTTAGCCTTGTAACCATCCAAGAAAGAGGAGTGAGACTTGTAAGGGTTGTCTCCTAAATCCGACAAAAGGAGAAAAGCTGTAAAAGGTGGTTGGCCTTCGCCTATTGAAGGAAGGTCTTTAGTGGACGCCAGAGACCTCGTCAGAGAAGGAATCCGAAAGTGGATGTAGTTCACATTGACCGAACCACTCTAAATTCTAGTTTACTTTTCATTTGTGCAATTTACTTTACTGCAAATCTCCTTAATCCTCTCTTGCACTTTTACGAAAGCTTTCAAGTTCATACTCTCTCCGAAACGGATTGAATCGAAACCATTTTCGTCGGAATCAGTTTTAATCAACACAAATATTTTTCTAAAATCGGGAAAGTTTTCCAGTGCACTATTTCACCACCCTCTTAGTGCTGCTCTTAATCCTAACATAGTTTTGGGAGCATCATGGTGCAATAAGACTTCTATGGTCAAGTCACTAGACAATACAAGTCAAACATTAAATGAATTATATATGCAACGGATGTTGTTTTTTGACAAATTTTTATCTGTTATGGGATGATGTTGTTTATGAGAAAGTTTACATTTGCTAAAGAGAGAAGTGTTAGGGTAGCAATGAGGGTATATTTTTTACTTCGTTACATTAGCTCTGAGAGGAAAATTGTTCGGATGCCCATTGAGGTTTTACTATTGACAAATATCCCTTTTCTTAGATATAATACTCTTTGAAGAGACACCTATCTCTTGCCAATTACTGAAGTAAATAAAACTATGTAAGATTTCCTGATTAGCTAATACTTTATGTGCATTCTTGTGTAGGTTTTAGCTGTTCCCTACCCAATATATTTATTTCATTTGCTAAGTCTAGTTACTTGGAAGTTATCAAAGCTTTAATTCTCTTCTCATAGTTTAGCAAAGGTGGGGTTAAAATTGCAGGGTGAGAAGGACCGGTATTCAAATTTTCCAAAGGTGATAACAAACTTAATTTGTAAGGTCGATATAGGTTTTATTGTTATTGAGAAGGTTTTTAAACTGTACCTATAATTAAAGAACTAAAACTTGCAGATCATGTTAATTCTTTAAAGAACTGTCATATGTAAAAGAACTATAGATAGAATATATAGTGCAGTTAGAAAGATCAATAACCACAAAAAAATCATAAATCCCAACTATTTAAGATCGTCTACATGCATCTTTTACCCCATTAAGATATGTAAAAAATTATATATTTAATAAAGTTTAGAATACTTATATTTTTATTTATAATTTTTATTAAAATCTTTTTAGGTCATCCTCTAACTCTTCGTGTGTCACTAATATTAATCATTTCACCTCTTTTGACTATTACTTCTGGAGGTCTCCTAAAGGTCTCCTAAATATATACTCATATTATCTTAAACAAGTTTATCTCACATTATCATCTATTGAAACGATGTCTAGTTGTTCACGATTAAATATTTTTTTTCTATCTTTTCTTATAATTCTACATAAGTAAATAAAACTATGTAAGATTTCCTGATTAGCTAATACTTTATGTGCATTCTTGTGTAGGTTTTAGCTGTTCCCTACCCCATATATTTATTTCATTTTCTAAGTCTAGTTACTTGGAAGTTATCAAAGCTTTAATTCTCTTCTCATAGTTTAGCAAAGGTGGGGTTAAAATTGCAGGGTGAGAAGGACCGGTATTCAAATTTTCCAAAGGTGATAACAAACTTAATTTGTAAGGTCGATATAGGTTTTATTGTTATTGAGAAGGTTTTTAAACTGTACCTATAATTAAAGAACTAAAACTTGCAGATCATGTTAATTCTTTAAAGAACTGTCATATGTAAAAGATCTATAGATAGATATATAGTGCAGTTAGAAAGATCAATAACCACAATAAAATCATAAATCCCAACTATTTAAGATCGTCTATATAGATCTTTTACCCTATTAAGATATGTAAAAAATTATATTTTTAATAAAGTTTAGAATACTTTAATTTCTATTTATAATTTTTATTAAAAAAATTTTAGGTCGTCCTCTAACTCTTCATGCGTCACTAATATTAATCATTTCACCTCTTTTGACTATCACATCTAGAGGTCTCCTAAGTATATACTCGTATTATCTTAAACGAGTTTATCTCACGTTATCCTCTATCGAAACGATGTTTAGTTGTTCACGATTAAATAATTTTTTTCTATCTTTTCTTATAATTCTACACATCCATCTCAATATTCTCATCTCGACTATATAAACTTTTTATATATGTTATTTCTTAACAGTCTAATACTCATATCCATAAAGCATTATTAATCTCATAGTATTTTATATTTTTTTTTCTAATATCAAAGATATCCGATGTTCACACAAGACTCTTGACGCTCCTTATCATCTTAAAAGTATAATTAAAAAAATCAAATAAAGAGATCCAAGGTGGGTTTCTTCCAAGTTTTGAGATGAATCCCACAGCACTTATCGAAATGAAGCTGTGGAATGCTGCACATACCTGGTTATCGTTGTCATTACCGCCCGAAGCCATGTGGAGAACTTCTACTACGCAGGCATTTTTTGCAGCCGATGGCTCATGTTTAAGAGCACGGAGAGGTGGTGGTGGTGTAGTTCTATTGTAGAGTCCATGATTGGTCGTAAAAATAAAAATGACGAGAATTACGTGTTGCAGACGAAGACAGCCGACCACCTGGGTCAAGTAGTTGAGAGAAAATAATGACCATGACAATGAACCCTATACTACAACAACAGTGACTACGCTGCAGATAAGGCATGGTAGTTTTTTTATAACCGCAGTTATAAATGTCTAATACTAACGGTTTCGATATCTATTGTCTTAGGTTATACTTTTGAATTATGATTTTTAAAAACCATAATAATAAGTGAATCAAAGACTATGATTTTTGAAGTACCGTAATAAAAAAAATCTGAAATTTAGAGGGGTGATACGATCTGAACCATGAAGAAGTGTGCAATCTAAACCATAAGGATCACTTAACCCTATGATCGAGATTAAAATGGAAAATCAAAACCCTAAAATAGTACTATTTCCTTTTTATCTCTATAGTACATCTTGAAAAAGTGGACCTCGACAATGTCACATTTATTTGTCACCATGGAGGCTAGCAGGACAGTCAACAGGAGAGGGTACAGATAAATGGTATCTTGATGAGATATAAACAATAGGAGTGGGTACAAATAATTTGTACCTATCGCTAACCCTATAGCACTCACGTACTTTCTTTTCGCTCGATCTCGATGCGAGGTCCCAAAGGCTCCTTCCAATGAAGGGTGAAAGAAGCGATATTTTTTTGACTTGACTTGGGCCACCTGGAAGATTTAGAATCATACCTCAAGATTGAGCAGGTTAGATCCAGAGCATTAGTATCAACTAGCCAACGCTCTCGCTGAGTTCACTGTCATCCTACGAATAAGTGAATGGTGGCTCGTGGAAGCAGGGCTTCGTCCCATGCCTTGGGGTTAGTATTCGAGATTGAACTTTATGTGATTTTGCTCTTATAAGTTGATTATAGTATGTTCCTTTTGTCACATAGATATTTATCTTTGGGAAAATGTCTTCAAAGCCATTGAGGAGGTGGAGCATAGGGAAAGGAAGCAAGTCATTCATCATCAACCTACGTCAACCTACTCAAATTAAGTGACCGCATGGGAGTGGAAGCAAGAGCAACCTCCCCAATAGGGTCGAGAGACTACTCCAATGCCACTAATAGCTAATCGGGCATCACCATCTCTTGCCAAGTCTCAACTCGACAAGTGCCCAATGGGACTATTGCCATGCTTATGCCGAAAAGGGGATGATGTAGCATCCTCCTAACAGTTCGAGTCCTCCCGAGCTAGGTGGGATTGGAAGGGTCATGATCGTCAGTAACCACCGGAGGAATGGACACCCAACTTTGGTTAATGCCTTTACTATCTATCTCATCTAGCGACCAAGTTTTTGTTAGGAAATCTAGAGTGATATCACATGCGTAGCGAAAGAACAAAAATAAAAATCCCATATTTTCATAGAAAAGCAAAGATTGGTACGCAAAAACCCGTGAAACCGAAAACTACGTGTATAAGAAAGTTATGTTATCTAGAAAGATTGTATATCCCTGAATTCCTACATATCTATAGAAGAGGATGAAGGAGGTCAATTATCCTCCTCTCTAGCAGTGATCCACATGGCAAGGGTTGCGAAGACGCTCCTCAAATCGCTACTTAAATCTCCTTACTACGTGCACCACGCAACCAAGAATGGGGTAGCCCTTCTTGTTGTCCACACACCCCAAATAGGGTTTGTAGGTTGAGGAGGAGAGGGAGAGAGGAGAATAGGAGGTGACAACCAAAAGAGGTCAAGCATATGACCCTTTGGTTCCCTCTTATTTATAGAGGCCCATTATCAACTTAACCCTAATGGATCCTGCCATATTGGGTATTGGATCTTCATCCAACTACCGAAGCCTCTTAGATTAGTGGATCTCTATCTAATAATATTTGATTGGCTCTTATTGAATCTCGCCCATATGATCCAATAATTCAAGGGCTTATTGGATATCCAATAAGATAAGAGCTATAGCGGATATCTCATATCTAAACCTTTACTTGTTGCAATACCTGCCATATATGTGTAACCCTCTAAACCCAATATAGAGCTGACCATAAGTCATACCTATCAGAACTCTTTTTGGCTCAGTGAATTATTATTTTCATAATAATTCACTCGTCTCATCAATTGCGGACATACTAGGCCACTATGTCGTAGTCTGTAGACGATACCAAGGAATCCAATCCATTGGACCTGTTTGTTTTTAATTACCATATCTCTATAGTCCCTCATTTATCTAATATTCTAGAGATCGTATTCTGGGTATGGAGCTATCAGGCTCATACGATTTCTACTCGAGTCTCGCTCTAATCGAATTCTTCCAGAGAACTCTTTTTCTCTCAATCTGAATGACCATAGTCAGGGATTTACCTGAGCAAGAATATATAAAATATTTCTCTCATGACACCGAGAGTGAATGATCTTCTATCGACACTCAATAGCCCTTGTAAAGTTGGTTGCCACTCCCGATAACTAGTTGTGCTAGATCTGAAACTTCCAGGCTTATAAGTCTAGTATCAAGGAGTGGAGTATTCATGCAGGATATCCTTTATGTCTCAAGTTCAATGACCAGATATACCACTAGGATAACGAAATCATTGTTTGACAATGATGTATCATTAACCATCCAGCATTCCATGAGTGGATCAATTAGTGAACTCATTCTCCAATGAGCACCTGTGCAGTATCATTAGTGTCCCCCACATGAGCAACTATGAGATCAACCACCTCTATCATATAGATGGGTATATAGCACACTAGTCTATCCGGTCATCTCAATGTCCCTCTCGAGTGACTTATGACTAGGATTATTTAGGGTCTATGTTTAAAAGTGAATTGGTCTCATTATCGTGATCTCATCACGATCTGATTCCCATTACATAGATCCATGAACATCACAATACATGTAATAGGCAATATAAAGTGAGAAAAATACCAAATTAAAAATAAGAAAAGAGTTGTATCATGTCACACGTGTCATCACTCACATGATTGGCTTGCATGACACCTATGACTAGCAATCTCCTAATTGACCTAAAGCCAATCACCTACGTGTCTGATCCCCATTAGACCCTTGTGACATTTAAAGATAATCTGAGATAATAGCTTTGTTAGTAGATCTATGATATTATCTTCAAATGAAACTTTTCCCACTATTACATCTTCTCGAGCCATAACCTCTCTGATCATGTGGAACCTCCTCAAAACGTGCTTAGACTTCTAATGAGACCTAGGTTCCTTTGCTTGAGTAATCACCCTGTTGTTGTCGTAATATAAGGAAATTGGCTCTTGGGTTCCTTCGCTTGAGTAATCACTCTGTTATTGTTGTAATATATAGGAATTGACTCCTCGTTGCCCGACATGACTCCGAGATCTGTGATGAATTCTTTCATCCAAACTCCCTCCTTTGCTGCATCTTCTGCAGCAATATACTCCGCCTCTATGGTCAAGTCAGTAGTAGTATCTTGCTTGGAACTCTTTCAGCATATTGCTCCTCTATTTAGGGTGAACACATACCCTGAATTAGAGTTAATGTCATCGACATCGGATTGGAAACTCGAGTCCATGTAGCCCTCAACCCTGAGGGTTCTACCTCCATATACCAGTAAAAGATCATTAGTCCTTCTCAAAGTACTTAAGGATACACTTTACTACTTTCCAATGCTCCAAGCTCGGATCTACCTGATACCTGCTCATGACACTCAGAGCATGTGCTATATCAGGCCTGATACATAGCATAGCATATATGATAGACCCTATTACTGAGGCATAGGGTATCTTATCCATGTATGCCCTTTCTTCATGACCCTTTGAGGATATACTCCTAGAAAGCGATATCCTATGTCTCATCGGTATGAGACATCTCTTGAAATTTTTTATGCTAAACCTTTTGATAATTGTCTATGTACCCGGACTGGGACAAGCCACGCATCCTCTTAGATCTATCTCTATAGTTCTGAATCCCCAAGATATAGTATGCTTATCCTAAGTCCTTCATGAAGAAATATCTAGATAGCTAAGTCTTTACTGTGAAGAGCAATCCTACATCATTCTCAATGATCAGGATGTCATCTACATACAACACCAAAAAGGTGAGAGTGCTCCCACTTACCCTCCTGTACTCACAAGGCTTATCTTCATTCCTAATGAAGTCATAAGATATGATCGCCTCATCAAATCTTATGTTTTAACTTCGAAAAGCTTACTTTAGTTTATAGATGGATCTTAGCAATCTACATACATTATTTTAACTTTCTTTGGACACAAATCCCTTAGGTTGTATCATATACACCTCATTCTCGAGGTTGCTATTGAGGAACGTGGTTTTTACATCTATCTACTAGATCTCATAATCATAGTGTGTTGTAATAGCCAACATAATTTAGATGAATTTTAGCATGGCTATGGGTGAGAAGGTTTTGTCATAGTGAACACCTTGCCTTTGACGATACCCTTTAGCCACTAGCCTCGCTTTATAGGTCTCTACCTTTCCATCTACTTCGAACTTCTTTTTGAAGATCTACTTACAACCAATGGGTATGATACCCTCGAGTGCATCAATTATGTTCCAAATCTTATTGGAGTACATGAAATCTATCTCAGAATTCATGACTTCTTACCACTTCCCAGAGTCTATACTCATAATAGCCTTCTCATAGGTCTAAGGATCAATATCCTCAACATCCTCTCTGATGATATGTCCCACATATCTTTCAGGAGGATGGGGTACTCTACCGAACCTTTATAAAGTCAGAACTTATATGCTAGGTACCTAAATAAACTCAAGCTGTAGAATAGTGCTTGAGCTAGGTTCTCTAACCTCACTCAACTCTATCATGCTCCCATTATCACCACTAAGAATATGTTCCTTCTCATGGAACACTGCTCTCTTAGCTATAACAACATTTTGGTCCTTAGGGTGATAGAAATAATACTCATAAGTTTCTTTGGAGTATCTCATGAACTTGCACCGCTCCATCCTAGATTCTAACTTGTCGGGATTATGTCTTTTAACATGGGCAGGGCAACCCCAAATCTTAACAACCTTAAGATCGGGCTTATTCTTTTTTCATATCTCATATGGTGTAGATACTACCGACTTAGTTGAAACTTTATTCAGAAGGTAAGTTGTGGACTTTAAGGCATATCCCCAGAATGAGATGGGTAGATCGACGAAACTCATCATGGATCACACCATGTCTTACATGTTAGGACCGAAATCGGTACTAAGAGATGGGGGTGAATTAGTGCTTCGATAAAAACCTCAACAATTCAAAAACTTTTGTTCGATGAAAAATCATGTCGGAAATGTTGAAGGCGTGCTTGACTTAGAATAAGTGCAATAAGTAATTAAAGCAATATCAATGATAATGAAAAGTAGAACAAAAATGCAAACCGAGTTTTATAGTGGTTTGGTCGTCGTGACCTACATCCACTCTCGATTCCTCCTTCATTGAGGCTACCGACATCCACTAACGGTCTTCCTTCAATGGGCGAATATCAACTACCCTCTTACAACTCTTTTTCCTCTTCACGGGTTTAGGAGACAACTTTTACAACCCACTCACCCCTTTCTTAAACTGAAATCAAAACTTAGAGCTAGAGGAGGGGAATTCTCACAAGATTACAACAGCGTTTTTCCCAATTTTTGTTCAGAGTTCATGTGTTAACCGAATAGGGATGAGTGAGGTTTTTATCAGCCACAAATGTATTCAAATTTGATGCCAAAACTATCTCATCCCAGGTTTTCGGGATACTAGCAGTACCATTGCCAGTACTGGGCGGTACCACCTGTTAGGAACAAGTCGACATTAAGAGGGGCGGTGAATTAGTGTAGCGGTAAAAACGCCAATTTTGTAAAACCTTCGTTTGTCGAAAATCGATCTTGAAAAGATAGTTTAAAAGTGTATGGAAGAGCGTAGTGGATGTAAAGCAAGTAAGGAGGTTTGCAGTAAGGTAAATTGCACAAAAGAAAAGCAAACCAGATTTTTAGTGGTTCGGTCGTCGTGACCTACATCCACTCCACCGATTCTTCTTCCGTCGAGGCCACCGATATCCACTAACGATCTTCCTTTAATAGGTGAAGATCAACCTCATTCTTACAACTATATTCTCCTTTTGCAGGCTTAGGAGAGAACCTTTACACCCCCTTTTTAGAAAGCTTCCCTCACACTCTCCCTTAGAATGTCTCTAAACTTTAGGAGGAGAGACTCTATACTTTATAAGGGTTTTCAAAACTAGAAACACAGAGTTTTTGTTCACTTTTCTTGCTACTCTATGTAGGAATAGCTGGGGTATTTATAGACCCCAAATGACTTCAAAACTTGGAGCCAAAATTTAAATCCCCGAAATTTTGGGGTACAGGCGGTACCACTGCCTACAGCCTAACACTGGGCAGTACCACCGCCCAGACAGTCTCGAAGACTGAGTCTGGGTGGTACCACCACCCAGACTGGTGGTACCACCGCTTGACACAGTCTTGGAGACTGTGCCACGTCGGTTCCACCTATTGGGTCATTCTTAGGCCTTTCACTTGGCCCAACACAGCCCAAACTTGGGCCCAACTATCTCCTAATTGGGTTAGCCCAATTCCAATCCTAATTATGTGCTAACTATGAAATTTAAGGCATACACTAAGCAAATTTGATCCGGTTAGTCTAGGTTTCTTCCGGCGAGCTTCCGATGATCTTCCGACGAACTTCCGACGATCTCTCGGTAATGTTCCAGCGGACTCCCAGCAAGCTCCTAGACTTCATGACGATCTTCTTGGTGAGTTCCGACGAGCTTCTTCAGCAAGCTCCTAGACTTCTCGGTCAATTCTGACACAACTTCCGACAGATGCCTGGACTTCCGATGAACTCTCGAACTCCCAACGATATATCGTTCTTGACTCCAAAACTTCATTTGCTTTATGCCTTGATCACTATTATAGTTAATCCTGCACAAATAAAACTTAATTCGATCTAGACAATTATTACAAAGCATGAATCATGTTGTCCGGCATGTCATTGGTCCATCGACGCTTCGTTCGATTCTTCGACGCGTCGTTCTCTCTTGCGGCCTATTGTCCAATCGGCCAGTTGACCTCTGCAAGTCCGATTTCCTTGGCACAATTTCTGCTCTTCTTGGCCCGATGCCCGAACTCATGGCCCGAAGCCTTTTGTCGATACGTCGACTGATCCGTCGGCTCGACGTCTAATCTTTTGACATGTTTCCGGCCTAACATGATTCTTTATGCTTTAATTGTCTCTCCCTGATCGAAGCTACTTACATCACTCAAAATACATATCAAATCATAAACATTATCGATTGGTTTCATCATCAAAATATGAGATTCAATAATCTCCCCCTTTTTGATGATGACAACCAATTGATGACGGAGTTAACCTTAACTCTTACTATCAATATGGCATATTTGAGATGAACCTTGAATTTATATTGAGTTCAAGTCAAGGCAAATTTAATCAAGAATATTTGCAACACATCATCATAAAATCATGCATAATCAAATTTACAATTCATTATTCCATGCATGATTGTCATCATGTATAATCAAATTTACAATTCACATTCCATGCATAATTGTCATCATAACTTCTCCCCCTTTGTCATCAACAAAAAGGAGAAATGCAACTAGCAAGTGTTTAGCCATAATTTTAAATCATTGCATTAATAAACATAATTTCAAGTTTTATCATCATGCAAGCTAGTAATTTTCTTTCTTCCTTTTTTGAAAAGTGCAATTTTTTGCTTCCATGGCAAAGCGCAAGCTAGCAAAATTTTATATCATTCTACATGCAAGCTAGCAATAATTTTGAGTTTTGCAAATTTATAAATTTTGCTAGATGTGCAAGTTAACATGTTTTGCTTCTTGAGATAGGCAAGATAGCACTTTTGCTTCTCTTAAGATTGTAAGCTAGCAATTCTTGGTGATGTTCAAGATAGCAAATTTTACATCATATTATAACATGTAAACTAGCAAATTTATATCATTTTATAGTATGCAAGCTATCAAGTTTTACACATATGAAAGTTAGCAAAATTTTACATCTTTTGAGATGTGCAAGATAGACTATTTTTGTATCTTCTTGAAATGTACCTTAGCAAACATTGCTTCTCTTGAGATTTGCAAGATAGCACTTCTTGCTTCTCTTTTGAGATGAGCAAGCTAGCAAGTTTGCTTCTTTTGAAATGTGCAAGTTTCCAAATTTTGCATCTTGAGCTCATAATTTTTCTCCCCCTTTGTTATTGGCAAAAAGAAGGGAATAACACAAAGGTGTAACTCATTTCCCTTTACATCAATTCTTTAAGCATCACATAAGGTATACAATCATAAATACAAAAAAATTATACATAATGAAAATCATGACATGAAAGATATCAATATCAAAGATCATGAAGGATCAAGTCATGATTCATTTTAATAAGTCTTTTCTTTTGTAAATAGTAAAAAAAAAATTAAGAGATCAATTACAAGGCAATCCTCAAAGGAATTCTTAAGTCATCAATTTTGAGAAATCAAGAGAAAAAAATCATGATTCATAACTATTCTCTTTATCAAAAGGAAACATAGGAAAATAAGGATCTTGATTCATCAAGTATCAAATTTTGAGAAATCAAGAATTCAACATGCCTAAGTTTAACATTCAAGGCTAGCAATTTTCTTTCTCTCATTCATAATTACATCAATATTCCAATCATTATTTCAATCATCAAAAATGAAAGATCAAGTCTAAAATTCAAGAGATCAAGATCATAATCCGAAAAATGTATAAGAAGAATTTATGCATTTGGAAGATCTAACATGTCTAAGTTTCTCATTTAAGCTGGCAATTTTCTTTCTCCCCTTTGTTATTGTAAACAAGGAAGAGGTAGAGTGGAAGAATACAATTTTTACATCAATACTCTACTTATAACATGAGGTTTACAACCACAAATACAAAGGAATTTACACATCATGTCATGAAAGATAATAATATCAAATCATGAATGCCACAAGACATGATTATTTCATCAAATCTTTTCTTTTTATAAATAGTAAAAAGAATAGTAGGAGAACAAGATTTTAATTCTTGCATATCAATAGATATGATTTACTTTGGCAAATCTCATTTTTAGTAAATAACAAAAAGAAACATGGGAGTTAAAAAAAAAAGATATTGATTCATAAACGATTTCAAGTTATAAATCATGAGAAATCAAGATTATGATTTCGATAAAACCATTAAATTCAAATCATTTTCATAATCCATGAGATTCACAAAAGCATAATATACATGGATTCATTAATGAAAAATCAATAAGATAGAGATAGAAAATGTATTCCTCTTTTTTGTATATATATTTCATTTGAAGTTGTTTGTTTCATTCAAGCATGCCTTTGTCTTTTTCGTATGAGAACCATGCATCATGGTTTAAAATCGAAAGAGTAAATCTCATCATGGAAATCATCAAGATCAATAAACCATAAATTACCCAAAAATCATCATGCATAATTTTGAAATATAAACTTATTAAGCATGATCATTATGCATTACTTCAAATCAAACATGATTTCATTAATCATAGAGCATCTTCAATCAAAATTGAGAAATAATACGGAAATCAACATGATACATATTAATGCTTCTTAAAAACATACATAGGATTTATCTTAAGCATTAGATTTAAGTCTAACATTAGAGTTATCTTAAGCATGCAATTTTCATGATCATTACTAGAAGGAAAAGCATGATTCCTAAAATTTTTATTTTTAGCATTTTCATTACATTATTAAACATGTAATTTTCAAGAAAAATAATTTTTCTAAACTAAATTAAAAATAACTCATGCAAAGCATCATGTAATTTCAAAATAAACTAAGGGCATTTTGATTACCTCATCGTCGAAAGCCGTTAAGGCGTAGTTTGCCACCTCGCCTTTGTTGATTTTCTCCTCATCTTCGGATGAGCTCGATTCATCCCAAAGTGCTTCCCTCTTCTTGCGTTTAGAGCAAGTAGTTGCATTCTTTTTGTTCTTTAATTTTTGTTTCATAAACTTTTTAAATTTCATAGTGAGGAGTTCAAGTTCACCAACACTTGAGCTTATGCTCGAGTGATCTTCAATTATTCTGAGTCTGAAATCCTTCCTGTTCTTTGGAAAGTTGTTCTCAAGTTCATTTGGTGCATTGTGCGTCATTTCATATGTCATCAATGAACCAAAAAGTTCTTTAAGTGAAAATTTATTAAGATCTTTTGCCTCTTGTATTGCGGTTACTTTCGGATCCCAATTCTTATTAAGAGAATGTAAAATTTTTTTTACAAGTTCAAAGTCCGAAAAACTTTTACCAAGTACTTTTAAACCATTGACGACATTCGTAAAATGGGTGTACATATCTCCAATGGTTTCATTTAGTTTCACATGAAACAATTCAAAATCATACATCAAAAAGTTTATTCTAGACTCCTTTACTCTATTCGTGCCTTCGTGTGTGATTTTAAGGTTATGCCAAATATCGAAGGCCGTTTCGTAAGTAGAAACCCGATTAAATTAATTTTTGTCTAAGGCGCAAAATAGAGCATTCATAACTCTAGCATTTAAAGAAAAAATCTTCTTCTCCAAATCATTCCAATGATTCATTGGAAGAGAAGACATTTCAAATCCATTTTCAACAATATTCCATAAATTTAAATCCAACGAAAGCAAGAAAACTCTCATTCGAGTTTTCAAATATGTATAGTCCGTCCCATTGAACAAGGGAGGACGATTGAGAGAGTGACCCTCATGAAAGCTGAAAAGAGTCATTTCTCTTAGATGTTAAACCAAATGAGAAATAAATGTGTCTCTGATACCAACTGTTAGGAACAAGTCGGCACTAAGAGGGGGGGTGAATTAGTGCAGCGGTAAAAATGTCGATTTTGTAAAATCTTCGTTCGTCGAAAAAATGATCTCGGAAAGATAGTTTGAAAGCATATGGAAGAGCATAGTGGATGTAAAGCAAGTAAAGAGGTTTGCAATAAGGTAAATTGTATAAAAGAAAAGCAAACCAGATTTTTAGTGGTTCGGTTATCGTGACCTACATCCACTCTATCGATTCCTCTTCCATCGAGGCCACCGACATCCACTAATAATCTTCCTTTAATAGGAAAGATTAACCTCCTTCTTATAACTCTATTCTCCTTTTGCAAGCTCAGGAGAGAATCTTTATACCCCCTTATTAGAAAGCTTCCCTCACACTCTCCCTTAGAATGGTCTCTAAACTTTAGGAGGAGGGACTCTATACTTTACAAGGGTTTTCAAAACTAGAAACATAGAGTTTTTGTTCACTTTTCTTCCTATTCCATGCAAGAATATCTGGGGTATTTATAGACCCCAAATGGCTTCAAAACTTGGAGCCAAAATTCAACTCCTTGAAATTTCGGGGTACGGACGGTACCACCGCCTACACTAGGCGATACCATCGCCTGCACTAGGCGATACCACCGCCTGTAACCTGACACTGGGCGGCACCACCGCCCAGACTGATGGTGCCACCACCCAGACAGTCTTGGAGACTGAGTCTGGGTGGTACCATCGCCCAGACTCGCGATACCACCGCCTGACACAATCTTAGAGACTATGCTATGTCGATTCCACCTATTGGGTCACTGTTTGGGCCTTTCACTTAGCCCAACACAGCCCAAACTTGGGCCCAACCATCCCCTAATTGGGTTAGCCTAATTTGAATCTAATTATGTGCTAACTATGAAATTTAAGGC
>LVTN01000620.1:141425-171177 GCA_001649415.1 Musa itinerans | reverse complement strand
TATATATATATATATATATATATATATAACATTTTTAAATCGATAAAGAATACAGAAATCAACTGAAAATTGACCCTAAATTTGCATCTAAAAGCAAATAATTCAAGAGTGTAAGCTTCATTTTGGATCAAAAAGATTGCCGATCCACTTTTGTTTCATCCCGTCAGAAGCAAAAAAGCATAGAGCAAAAGTGAAGGAAAAACCAACGAATACTAGTATACGGTCACTGACCAGATATCGGTCCCCATGGCCACCAGCGTGTATAATGTCAACAACACCTACTTTTTTCTCGGTGCACCGCGAACATCGAGCATCAGTCATCTGAGAGGCCGAACAAAGTAAAAACAGCTTAAAAGGTGAGACGATCAGTTCTTTACGAACTAATGGCCCGAGGATAATTTGTATACATCCAACTGTGCCTAAAACTTCACTTGAACTGGAAATCTTTTGTCACACTAGTTGTCTAATCTTTTAATGTGGATTAATTTCATATCCTGAGTCTCTCTCTAATAATTTTGTATGCCAAAGAAGTAGAAAATTATAAGAAAGTTTTACCTGCAAGTGTTTTGACGCTTCAGGTCTCGTTGGTGCCTTTTTTTCCGCAGTCAAACCATCCTGAAATGCTCAAGCAGCATTCAATAAACAGACATTACATATATGCACAACATTAACGACCAAAAGCAGTATGTATCACATGAATGAAACATTTACAACAAAAATAATTTAGAAACAATTGTTTGGAAAAGACAAAAAAAACCTTTAGCTCATTGGGAGACATGATCAAGATTTCCGTTGGGTCCAACTCTTTGTTCAGCAAACGTCTAGCTAAAACAGTGCTGTTCTGCAGAATTAGAAGAGCATGTATAAACTATATTTTAAGCACAAAAGTTACGCTTTCTGAAATCATACTAAAAAGAAGGATAGGAAATTGCATAGCAGAAAAAAGCCAATGCCATGCAGGGTGGATAAATCTGTGGATCATTAACGTGAAAGTAATACCAGCATAATGATAGGGACAAATCTGTCGTTCAGTTTTTGAGTGGCAGGGTGTGGCCCGTTTGAGCAAAAACCACTCTTGTCCTGCCTATCCATACGTGTAAGTCCAAGCTCTGGTAGAACTTTCCAAAAACACTTGATGTTCAAAATAACTACATCAACTAGACAATACACATCTGACAGATGATATATGCATCTAAAAAATAGCTATTACTATGCTTAACCCAAGTAACTCTATAAGATTAATCTCTTCTCTTTTCTCCTCCAAGCTCCCATGAACAGAAACTGAAGCCCAAATAATTCTGCCTCTTGGCTGATTTTTAGCTGCAAATCTTAAAAAACATGATTAAGCAAGAGATACCAAGGAAAACAGATTCTGTAACACATCCGGCATTTTCTGAAGATCAATTTAGTGACCGCTCTTTGTAAAGGCTAGTCAGAAAATTCATGAGAAAAAAAGGTAACGAAATCACACATTTATGGCTGAATCGCAATAGCTCAAGTACAAGATATGAATACACATAGACACATATGTATATATACGACTCTACATCACAAGGAACATAGAAAGAAGGCTTTAAAAATTGGCTAATTCAAATTGGAATTTACCATAGCATTCCAAGATACTCCACAATATCTGGTGGATATGATATGCTTCATAGGCTCAAGACTAATTGGCAGGCCAATTGGTCTGATGATCCAAGTTTTATTCTTTTCCTTTTGGTGAGATGAGCCCTTGAGTGCCTCTCCAACAATGCAGATGAGGCAAGGAGTAATTCTCATTATTTTTATTTTTATTTTCTAAATTGTACTTAAAATTGTTTCTTTCATCTCATTTGCAACTTAAACCTCATATGATTGCTCAAGCCAGTCGATCCCGGTCCAAACTTATCTGACAATGGAATAGCTTCAAGAAAGTAGCAACATAAGTATGGTATTAGACAGTGCCACAAAACAAATTTGAACAGACGTTGCTAAAGTGGGCCAAACGTGATAAAAAGCATAAACAATGTTTATTCTATTATGCATAGTATATCGGCCACATAACTGTTCTTTAGTGTCTGTGTAACATCAAGACTATGGTAAAAATTAAAGCAAAACAAGATAAAAATTTTCTATACCTTGAGATTAAAATCTAATTGTCTCATTTTCTGATTATATTTCTGGAAGTCAGAACAAAGGGCTTCATATGTAACTCTCTCGAGTGCAGTTATAGCCTGGACAGCTGAATCTGGCCAAGAAATGCTTTCTCCAGCCTATAGAACAATAAATGGATATGAGGAAACTTCCAAATCAGAAATTTTGAAATTTTAGGTTCATAGTTTGATAAATTTATGGTGTATAAAGAACTCTAAGTTTAAAAAGAAAAAATCATTGATCCAGGCTCCATTATAATGATAAAAGAATGCTGTGCTCCAAGCATTAATTACAACAAAATAAATAGAAGATTATAATATCTGCTAATTACGGACAACTGAAGTCTCTCATGTTAGTGCATGTCATACTACAAATAAGCACCATGTTTGTATCCAATCTTTGCAACCAACACCTAGTTTCTGTACCTACGATAAATTCATTTGTTATACAAAACTAGCATAACAGATCCAACTGCTGATTAGAAATTTAAAATTAATCTAACTGTTTTCATAGAGTATGACTGGCAAAATCTAGTAACACTTACGTCGGAGCTATTTTTGTTGGATCTCATAGTAGTTCCTGATCCACCATTACCATTCATGACAGCCAACACAGATTTTTTTGAAAAATATGCTACTTTAATTCCTTGTAGAAGTTTATCCAACCACTTGTCACGATATGAATTACCAGTCAATGCTTTGCATTTTGCTAAAATGGTTTTGCACTCTGAATCGTGACTTGTACAACTTCCTGGGGTTTCTGCTCTTATCTGATTCTCAGTTTTTGTTGCGTCATCAGATCTTGAGACATCAATGGGGTCCATGCCCTTTCTTCTGAAAATCCGCCTATTTGCTGACTGATTAGAACGATCAAGTGGAACAGGTGCGGAAGCAGAAGTTTCTTCAAGCTCAACATCTGATAGCTCCCCTAAGCACTCTCGTGTCTTCTGAACAAGGAGATCTATCTCATGTTGTTTGGTGCCCTCATAGTCTTTGGTAGTCAACTTCCAGAGCTTTTTCTCAACAGTGTCATAGACATTTTGCACTATAAAACCTGGAAATTGTTGACGAAGTGGCCACTTCTTGTTCAAAGGAACAAAATGAACGACACATTTGTGCATCACAGATTCCGCTGGCACCTCATCAAGATGGAAACTGTAAAAGAGTTCCCTGTGATCATGTGCTTCCCAATGTCCACCTCCTTTTTTCACTGCCTCTTCAGGACGGTAAAACCACTGGCCGGTGACCCATACGTTGCCATCTACATCTTGTGCAATGTCCTGTTTTTTGTTTTTGAAAGAAAAGAAGCCCACTTCATTAGCTTCACATTACGGGAGGAGGGAGTTCATAATTAGCGAGTGACACAAAACTGGGAGCTTCAGCTTCCCATATGGAGATAATATCCCCCACCATGGTAAGCAAGCTAACTGCTGAGAAATTTTCCTGTGTGTTGTCCACTTAGTAAGACTGCAAGATAGAAGAAAGAATAAAGATTGCACATGTGACATTCCATTACCTTGACCACGAATTTCTTGGGTTTACTGTGCCACAGAAACACAGATGCAAGCTGATGCTATTAGGGGGAAACAGATGCATACATGTGTAACTATAATATATGGATTTATATACAAAAGAAAAGAGTCATATTCAGATAGGTAGCATAATCAATCAGACATCACGATTATAGAAATATTAATTATAAATGACCACTAGAAACAGTTCAGCAATACGACATTGGCCACAAGCTAGAATATGACAGCAACTAAATGCATCAAAACAAGTAACAAATAGCACAACACTTCCTTAAAATCAAAATTACGTAAATCATATTTCACAAATTAAGTACTTTTTGGTATTCAAGCATCCAATTAACACTCCTTTTCAGGCATCAACATAATTACAATAAGGAACTGTAATATGATGATATTGGCATACTTTATAATGTATCACCATGTGATCCTTATTAACATTTGTTCCATCTTTACAGAATTATATAAGATACAAAAGCTGCAAATTGAGAATGTGATAGGCATATTGGTCTAATTAAGTTACACAACAATAATCTAGGAGTCGTGCTTATAAGAACAAAAATAATCAAGTTATGGCAATCTGTAACCACACAAGTTATCATTTCCCAACTGATAGGTTTATCACCTACTATCCAGTACCTTCTTTTTTTTCAAAGTAAAAGGGTATCCTCTAAAGAAAGAGAGGAATGAGGTAGGGGATGAAAGGGACAAAGTCAAGAGAAGAAAGAGACGTAAAGCTACAATCATCGTATTCGTAGACATCTAAAGCTAAAGTTCCATGTAATCCAACTACAATTTAAGGAAATAAAATATACCAAATAGTCCCCACTGGGGCTGCTGCACTACATCTACCTGGCCCTTATCAACAGGAGCTAGGAGCTGACCAAAAGGGGCAAGCAGCACACCTAAGGACTGAACTCCCCTTGCCATGGGCACCACAAGCTCACCATCTCCTTTTTGGAAAGGGGTTCTTCAAAACCTTAACCTCGCCGTCCATCTCCTTCTAAGTTCATCAGAAGTCCTCCTTGGCGACTTTAGGTGAATTTCATAGCCCAATCTTAACCCAGGCTGAAGCCCATCAGTTGACTAGTCAAACATTGATAAAGACTCATCAAATGAATACAAGCTGACTGGTGATAGAGGAGCTCATGTAGCATCTCAGACCCCTCCACTTGGTTGCCCAAGAAAAATAGGCTTCCCATAATACAAACTATAAGGATGAACATGTGCTTGGCTTAACCAGCCATTGATCTCCCTTAGAGGCCATATGATGGCGAGCTTAAGGCCTTGTACTTGTCGATGACGATCTGACAACAGAGGATGAGCGTCTCCCGTCATCAAGAAGTTGCATGAGAACAATCCATACACCAGCCCCCATCCCCTCCCCTCCCCACCTTCTTCTTTCTCTCTCACCTTGATCTCCATGGAGGCGTTCACCATGGTATTCGAAGTCCCTCCTTGGCTGTCTGATTCTGTAGGTTGCGCCTTACGGAGGTAGTTGGATCCCTAACTTGGCTGACCATGGCTCCCCCTTGGCCAGCCGTCTAATGACTAACAGCCTTTTCGCATGCTGAAAATGATCTAACGATTGAGGATGAGTGCTTCCATCATCAAAATTTTCACAGTATCACTAAAACGCTTAGCCTATTGTATCAGATACTAAGCAATTTACAAGCAAAAAAATAATGTACCCTTCTAAAAAATTATGCAGCTTGGTGCCCAACCAATTTTTTTTTTTTTTAACAAGTAATGGGTCTCAAGTTCAAGTCCATATTTGAGCGTCTGGTGCGTTGTATAATGTGATGGTGCTCGACCAGTTCATTTTCCATGTTTGTACAAGGAAAAAGAAAAAAGAGGTCAAGAAACTTAGAAAGCTCCAGAATGTAGCACTTAGAAAAAAGATATTAAAAGTTCCTCATGCATTTACAGCAGTTGCAAAATTATAACTTTTTGAATGCGTTATTAGTAAAGGAAGATACCAAACTTCTATAGGAAAAAAATTATAAATCATGCAAAAGCAACACACAGATTTTTCATCAGAGCCCTTCATGCAGGAGAGTGCATGAACTAAGTTCTCAATTTCTCATGTGTTGAGTTTGCGTTTCAGCATGTAACTTCACTTAAGTTCTTCAGATATTTAGGAAAAAAGAATATCGATATTTGAAGTGTGTAAATCACCTTAATGATGGCGACATACGGCTTCGTCTTGTAATCCTCTGGCGTTAGCAAAACAGGATCCTCCTGCATCAATATCAAATAAAACCTCAAAATTGCAATTAGGAGCAACTAAACTCTTGGAATACGGGTTTCGAATATCTTACGAGCTCGAAGACGTTTCCGTCGAACTCAAAAGATGAATAGTGCATCTTCTTGCTCCGCCCCTTCCCGGAAACCCTAACTACGTCGCCGATGGGCTTAGCGTCCCCCTGTGGCTCCATCGCCACCTCCTCCTCCTCCTCCTCCTCCTCCAGCTCTTCGACGCGGGCCTCCTCCTCTCCTCCTCCACGCCCTCCGCCACCACCGTCACCGCCCTTCTTGGACTCGCTAACGATCTCCCCCTCCTCCGCGTCCTCCTCGTCGACTCGAAGCTTCTTCTTCCACTTGTCCTTCCAGTCACCGTCGCCGTAGCGCTCGTTGTCCGCATCGTTTCGGCGGCTCGGATCCTCGTCATCGTCGTCGGAGACATACGCGACCCGGCGCTTCCCCATCCCGATGACCACCACCGCACGGCAACGTGAAATCTGGGCGGGAGTGTGCGACGTATGGAGGGAACTCGTTTATGGAAAAGGAGCCTCTCGTTACGAAAATAACAAAACTGCCATGAGTTTGTCTTACCCGAATTCTTACTAGACAAGAGATTGCAACTCTCACATGGTAATGGTGGGTCTGAGACGGTCTTATGAGGGTGAAAAAGCGGGTTACATGTCGATGTGTACCTGTAAACGTGGGCTGCGACGGTGCAGAGTCGGTGAAGAGGTTTCACGCAATTGCCACTGCCACTACCACTACTATATCAAAGAAGACTCTTCCAGAAAGGAAATAAGGTCCATATAAGGAAGACAAATGCATACGAATATTGTTATTATTATCATCATCACTAATATTATCTGATGCTTTGATCGTAAATTCCAGAATCATAGAAATGAAGATATCAAAAATGTCACGGATATATCTTCTTCCGTTCGAACGCAAAGAAAAGAAGGCGTAAGAGAGAAGGAAACGTATCTCCTTCCGTAGAATCATGCGTTCGAGATCGCGCGCAGTTGTTTTAAACTCGACTTCAAGTAGGAGAAGGCAAAGCGGAGGGTTCCCGTTCGCCGCCGATCAACCCTGCCGGAACCGCCAATATGTTCATCAGCGCCACCAGCAGAATCAGGAAACGAACGATCCCGATCCGTCATCATGCGTTCCATTTTTTTCTCGCGCGGATCACCGCCCACATCTCGACTTGCTCACCTTGAGCAGAGTCAATCGCGGCCGATACACCATCGACCGCCTCCGCCTTCTCTTCATCCTCCTGCTCCGCTGCCCTTCTTCACGGCGATCTCCATGGATCTCACCTCCGCTGCTTTAGGTAATGAGGGCAGAAGAGACGGCGAGATCGGTGCCTTTCGCGCGCGAAAAGCAGAGAGACAGGCGGGAACAAAATCTTCGAACACATTAATGTATGGATCTCACCTTCGGTGAATCGTCGATGGAGCTGCTCGAACTCCGGCGGGGACTCGTCCAGATCGTGGGAGTCGGTGGAGACTCATCCGGGACAGTGGCGAAGTCGGTGAAGAAAAAGCGATGAGATGGGACTGGAGGGAGCAGGGAGGGGATCAGGGTTTGCGGGAGAACCTTCAGTTGGTGCTTCGAAGGAGGAGATTCCTTGGGTCGCTCCCCAGGCTCGGAGCTCAAATCGGATTTCACGGGGGCGTCGTCGCTGGCGCTGTGGCAGGCGCGAAAAGAGTAGGAACGAGTTCAAACTTGCTCCGGAAGCTACTAGTATAGCCCGTGCAACTGATTTAAAGGTGTGCTTCTAAAACCCAAAATTAAAATGGCACAATTTTTTTTAAAAAATCTTTTTTTCCCATTAGTACCCCTTTTTTATTTATTCTCGTACAGCATTTATTATTTTGTAAAAAAGTAAATTTATATTTAGTCTATGAATTGTCGATCGTCATCATGATCACCTTTGTGTCATCCTCGCCTGTACGTTCTCACCCTTATCATTATCCTTTCTTGCACATCCTTGTTGATGCCTTTGTTTGTATGTCTTCATTGTCGTCCTCGCTTATATGCCCTTCCCCTTATCATCGTCCTTATTTACGTGTCTTTTACACTCATTACCATCATTGTTTGCATGTTTTTACCTTTATCATTATTCTTACTCGTACATTCTCATCTTCATCGGTACTATAGTTGATGACGAGATTGTGAGGGTCATGATGCAACAGTTATGCTAATGTTTAAGGCGATTGACTACAATGGATTCAAAAGGGGGACTATGTTGCTCGACGAGATCAATGATCTACTAACCTTTAGGTAAGTAATTGCCTACGACAAATAACAATAGGGGTAAAAGGCTTGATGCCAATAAAGAGGACGTGAGGTGGAGGTTCCCCAAGATTTTGTAGATGTTGGTGGCAAAGGTTACGACGATGGAGATTTTTAGATCCTCGTCCTCCCTTGATTCTATAGTTGTCGAGGGTGCATGAGCGAGAGCATGCTTAAAATGACAACAACGAGGGCGTGCAAGTGAGGCGAGACGAAGCAACAAGATGAATAAATAAAAAGAGGCTCTTTCCAAGAAAGAGATTTTAGCTAAAGATAATTTTATTTTTTAGGAAATAAGAGGCTGAATAAATAAAAAGAAAGTATTAATTAAAAAATAGTAAAAATAAGAGATTGTTTTGAAAAAAATCAAATAAAAGGAGGTTTACTATTCATAATCCCTTTTTTACTATTGATAATCCCTTAAAGATAATAAAAAAAATTATTTTATGATTTACAACCTTAATATTATTAATTTTATCTTTTTTTCTTTTCTCGTAACCCATATTATTCATCATTGTCATCAATACTCGCTGTCACCGTTGACGTTGCTCATCGTTGTTTGATCACACTCATTGTCTTCTAGTCATCATCCTCAGAGGAGAAAGAAAAAGTGGAGTAAGAAGAAAAGATTATTTACATACATTTGCAAAAAGGATAATTAATTTTTTTTTAAAATAAGATTATAAATAGTAAAATGAGAGTTGTAAATAGTAATTTATAATTTTTTTTTCTCTTGTCAGACAATCAAACGTGATATGCATAGAGAAGTTCCGTTAATGTGTGGTTGTGTAATTATGAAGGCTGGATTGGATTTACACCATTCTTGTTATTTTTATGGTATCCTAAATAGATTTTTCTACCCGACTCAAAAGTAATAAATTTTCTTAGTATATATTAGTGTTAGAATTGATCATCCATCCAAGTCATCGAGTCAATTCCATATGATTTATTTTCCAAACCTCGACGAATTTTGAGAATCAAATCTTCGATGGGTTGAACATTGAACATCGAAAAAACGATTGCTTTGAGTCTCTCACATCAAGAGCATTATCTCAAAACAGGTCATTCCAACATTCTGAGCTAAGTGCAAGATCCAACTTAAGAAAAAAATATTTTATTAAATATGTGAAGAAACTATCTGAAATAAGAAAAAAAAATTAAAAAGGTATATATTTTTTTCTTCGGCTTATGTGTGTCAACTATAGTTGACCCAAAATATTGATCACGTCAGTCTATATGATACAAACGTAGACTATGGAAGGGGGTATGCATTAAATTCTTTGGTCATTCTAACACTCATTTTCACATGTACTAATTTAAAGGTTTTCCGAATTAATTTGGAGAATCATATGCAGTTTCTTAGGTGAAGTGACTTTGTTTGCGGCCTTCTTTTACTCCGAATAGTGACTTATATTAGCATGATCAAATTAAAATGTGATCCATGTCTGGGTCAAACAATTTGGTAGTGTATTGAGTAAAAGTTTATCCTCCGATCGTAGTTCCTCTCATGTGACTGCCGAGATATCAGTCACGCAAGCACTGTAGCCGGGCTGACGGAGCAATCAGGTACCAGACCAGAACATCTTCATGATTAACCAAGTTACTCTGTTAATTTTTTGTTTGATGCAACCACATCTTCCTGCCAACTCCATGCTTTATGAAATTTCCTTGTTTTGCTGTCGAGTAAAATTAAAATTGGTTTCTTAGTTTGTCCCTTTTAAGAATAAATCATCAATGACCTTATTCTTCATTCAAATTTTGGTACCATGATTTGCTCCATCTTTGTCTGGTACCCAAGATTGTGCTTTTCTTTTTCTCAAGAATCTCTTCATCTCTTCTGTTTGTTCATATTTCACAGTCTTGATTCTGACTTTTTTCTCCCGCATATGCATTTGATTCATCAGAAACAAAACATCTCTTGTTACAAGCGCAGATTCACACCGTAGAGGTGAAGAAAGAAGAAGAAGAAGAAGAAGAAGAAGAAGAAGAAGAAGAAGAAGAAATGAAGGTAAAAGTGCCGCCAATTAAAACGAGTGCTGTGTCTTTCATTCTTGGATTACTATTATCTATCATCCCGCTGATACACTTGAAACTGAGTTTGAAGTATGTGTGTCACCATTCTAAAAGGCATTACGATCGAAACACCTTAATTATATGCTCTATTTGCAGTGAGTTTTAGGTATCAATTTTTGGTGATTTTGACTTGTATTGTCAGCTCTATCCGAATTGCAAGCTTGGAATCTGCCATTGTGAAAACACATGCATGCTGATGAATGGCGGTCATCGCAGCTCTGCTTCCATTGAGCAGCCAAAGCTGACACGCTACGCAAGTCGCCGTGGAGGAGGACGATATGGTCAGCTTGCAGCAGGTGCGCCTCGAGCCGCCTCCAAGATCCTCTGGTTCTCATGCTTCTTGGAGCGCAGACAAGGGTTGCTGAACTATGCAATGACGGGAGCTCAATGAATCTGGTGGAAGAGGGTGTGTTCTGGTGGTCATGATTCGAGCACGGACGCTGAAGTGAGACCATCAGTTGAATCTGGCGACCAAAGCACGCCAAGAAGAGGGTGTGTTCCTCAGACACGAGTACTCACTCTTGTTGTCTTCCTGCGAATATGACCGATGAGATTTGAGACTGGTTTGAACCAATACATCAATTACTTTATTAGAACCATTATCGATGAGCAGAAAATTAAATTTACGTTTTACTTGATACTAATTTATTAGATTGTATTATTTGGTTTTATTTCGGAGTATTTTGTATGAACGTTGATGGGAAGAACACCACAGACTGGCAAAAGCTTGCTGCGCCACAGGTTGATAAGATAGGGAAGCCGCTTTCACCTCTCCTCTCAGGACGCGTGTCGGTTTGATTTAGCCGACACGACCGACGCAGCCGGTGGCCTCTGCGACGCGGGCAGCAGTCGAATAATAACCGGCGCGGTGGACGCCAGGGAATCCCCAATCCCCGCTTCTGTACGTCTCTTCTCCGTGGTGATCTCCCAACGCTCGCGACCGTCAGATCCTTCGTTCACGCCACCCCCCCCCGGCGCGCCCGATCCATCAGAATCAATTTATTCGATCGGAACAATCGAGGTTCTTTCTCGCCGTTTGATGTTTGTGGGGGGTGATCCCTCGTTTATTTTTGTGTTTCTTGTTCTTGTTGTCCTAAATTGATTTTTGATGGTTTCTCGAGAAAAGAGAGAGAGAGAGAGCAAGATTAGGAATTTAACGAGGATCGAAGGATTTGAAGCATAAAGCAATGTTCTTGCAGGTTGGATTTGGATTAGGATTGGCTTTAGCCCCAAATTGGTTGGCTTCTGTGGATTATTTGGGGGGGGGAAAAAGAGAGATTTTTTATCAGATTTGCTGAATCCAATTTGCCACAATGGTCGATACCATTGGCGCAAGCACGTCCCTCGTCGGTCACCACCTGCTCTACCAAAGGCCCTCTTGTAAAGATGACAACTTTAAGCGGCGAACTGGCTCCTGCCGGCTGCTTGTCACGGAGTTTATGGGGCAGCGGTTGCCGATTGGTCCCTCCACTTCCGTCGTGACCCCCAGGCAGAGATACAATGGTTTCGTGGATTCGACCGTCAAGTCGCTGGCGATGGAGCTGACAAAGGAAAAGAACCCCTCGAAAGAGGACTGGCGGAGGATCGCTCGTGATCTCGGTTACACGAGCGATACAGCAGGCGTGAGTGCTGGTAGATTGTGGCCTCCTGCGAACAAGGCGGACGATCCCATGATTCACAACCCACTGCTCCGTCAAGAAAGAATGGGTTGCGGGTGGTTTGCCGTGATCTTTGAAATGGAAGGGGTGATCGTTGAAGATGACTCCGAGTTGCAAAGGCAGGCCTGGCTGGTGTTATCTCAAGAAGAGGGACGTTCGCCACCGTTGGCCTTCGTTCTGAAGAGAATCGAGGGAATGAAGAATGAGCAAGCAATCTCTGAGGTGCTCTGCTGGTCGCGAGACCCGACGGAGCTCAGACGATTGGCCTCTCGGAAGGAGGAAATATATCGGAGCCTCAAAAATGGTGGGTACTATCAGCTTCGATCTGGATCTCAGGAGCTTATGACCACTCTTGCAAACCACAAGATTCCACTTGCTGTGGCATCCACGCGACCGCGGAAGGTCCTCCAAGAGGCAGTCGAGGGTGTTGGCGTCCAGAGCTTCTTGGATGTGATAGTAGCAGCAGAAGATGTGTTCAGAGGAAAACCTGATCCAGAGATGTTTCTGTATGCTGCACAGCTCCTCAATTTCATACCGCAGCGGTGCATCGTGTTCGGGAATTCGAATTCGACGGTGGAGGCAGCACATGATGCCCGAATGAAGTGCGTGGCGGTGGCAAGCAAGCACCCGGTATATGAACTCCGTGCAGCTGACCTGGTGGTGAGGCAGCTGGATGAGCTATCGGTGGTCGACTTGAAGAACCTGGCTGATATTGATTCTCCCGAGTTTGAATCAGGAGAACCAGAGGTGGAAATGGAAGAGGAGGAGGATGACCCATCTCCGTCGGCCTCGGTGGGTGTTGATGATCTGTTCTGGTAAGATGTATTCCGATGCACAGCTTATTGTTTTCCCATCCCTGCAGTCAATATATAATTCATGATTTAAGCAGGAAATTTGGGTTCTTAGTAGCTCTTAGCTTTGTAAAAAGTTATCGTCATGTAACTCTGCATCCTTCAGACATTGTACAAACTAAAGCAAATAAGGAGGATGAATCAGTTGCCACGTGGTCTTCATCGGGCTCATCATGTCCTGAAATATATAGCAAAACTCGCAATACTAGTTTCTTTCGAAACGATGTATCATTTGTTTCGAGAGAATGTTGGATGCTAAATCTTTAGGTGACATTTTTGAGAACAGGTGTGCACCCTTTGATAGCATAGCTAATGTTGATACCATAATTGTCGAATCTGTCTATGTTTGACACAACCAAGTGTCAAACATGCCTTTCGATAGGGTGGAATGGGAAGATTGCTTCTTGAATTGATGGAAATTGTTTATAAAGGTCAAAATACTCCCAAAGAACAGAGGTGTTTGGTCGTTGAAACGGCCAAATTCGGATAATTTTGGTGCAGAGGCGATGAGTTTTCAATAGGGTGGGATGGGAGTATCAATAGCACAATGCCCCTTTCAAACTCGGACCCAAAAACAAGAACATATCATACACGCAGAGAAGAAAACAAAACACCACTTCACATCAAGCAATTTTATAAAACGACCAGCAATTTGTTTGCCTTTTCGAGTTCTGTTTTCATAACTTGATAAGTAAATATATGGAATCATATGGCCTGGACCTTCCTTACGGCTGGACCTAGAGAATCATAACAATAATTTGATTAAGGCCAGTCCTCATAAACAGCAATGTATTTTGTGCTCTAGCAAGCTGCCAAATCAACATATCTATTCCCATTCGACGGTCGCTGGTGGTTTTGATGTAATGTCCTGACAGACCCGGTTCACGCCGCGGACGTTATTGCAGATCTTGCGGACCACATCGACGAGGAACTTGTGGTCAAAATAGTACCTGAAGAGATTTGCATGCAGGGAGAAGGGAGGTTTGCACGCAAGGAGAAGGGGTTAGGAAATTCATAGTGCAATGAAGGTAATTCATGAACCGAAAAAACATCCATCCAAGTCTAGAATCTAATGCGAATGTAAGCATGAAAATAAAAGAGGACGAATATAAGGTAGAAAAATTCAGCCTATGGATTCTTAGTATTATGCACTTTAAATTGCACATTTCTACTAAGAAGTTTATCATCTTGATTGTGGAACTGCAATCACATATAGCTTTCTGAACACCAATACTGAGTGAAGAACCATAATAACTAATCACTTTTTTTCCTGCAGATTTTTTGTTTGAAATAGTTGAGGACATACAGTCAGCAGTTGCTGCATTTTGAATTCTGATGATCATACCATTACCTAATCCAAATAAAGATTTCAGCAAAGGGAAGCTAGAGATTAGAGATATATTTTCTGTCATGAACATGGAGATAAAACATATTTTCTTTGGATGTCAAATTACAGGTAGGATCTGGACAACAGTTTTGATGTTTTGAAAGAAGTGTCAGTTAGAACATCTGTGATCTAGAATAGGAAGTACTCCGGCTCTTCTTTAGTCCAAAATTCGAGGAAAGGGTTGTTTGCAGGCACTGCATACTGCATCTAGTCAGAGATAAATTTCAGATTTATTTCCGGAGCAGAATTCTACTGCAGAAACAGTTGTACAGAAGATCAAAGAAGTAGTGTGACTTCAATTTTTAATTGGAAAGGAGATTAAGGATACTACGGATGATTAGAAGTTATTGGAATCTCAGGGATTGCCTGTCTAGTTTAAACAACAGTAGTTAAGAAGTTAGTGTGTTGTAGAGTTTCATTTGGTAGTTGTTGTCCAAAAGTTAGTAGTTAAGCAGCTAGCGTGTTGAGTGTTTCGTATGGTAGTGATTGGTTGGAAGTTAGTTGGTACATGGTGTTAGCAGCTTTTGGTAGTTAGTGTGAATCACTTTATGGAGGTTGGATGTATATATTTGTACAGTTCTCGTTGTAAGTTTCAGTAGGTAAGTTAAGTTCAAGGGCATAAAACTGAAAGCATACAGTTAGCAACAGTGCACTTTTTGGACGAGGTCGCCGTTGGGCCAAGCACACTTCAATGGCTAAACTTGATTTATTACCAGTCTATTCCTTTGCGTTACACTGTAATTAAAGGCATCATTTTATATTTGATGAATGAATGCGAAACTAAAAAAGGTTGTAAAACTCTGACAAGGGGAATGTCACTGACCAGTCTGCCGTCATTCCATCTTCACTGGTAATTGCTCTAAGAACAACCACATGAGAATGGGTTCTTTGGTCACCCTGGACACCAACCGATTGCACTGGTAGAAAAACAGCAAAAGCTTGCCAGATGGAATCATAAAGACCAGCCTCTTTGATGGACTGAATGAAAATCTCATCCACCTAATAATAAAAATAATGTCCAAAGTGAAAGCAATGTTGCCAGCACAATGATTAGATAAAGAACTAAAATAAAATAACAAGCAAACCTGACGAAGAATCTCCAATGCATTTCCTTCTGTTACATCTCCTAGTACCCGAACAGCAAGTCCAGGTCCAGGGAATGGGTGCCTCTTCAAAAATGATTCAGGAACATTCAAAATGTTCCCCATTTTTCGTACCTTTTCGAGCAAAAGTGTCAAATTATTAAAAGCAGTGTAGCATAATCGACGATAAATGATAAAAGGCGCTAGAAAAGAATCACATAAAAGTCTACAATGAACATATGATGATGCTCGAAGCTATACCTCATCTTTAAACAAGAGTTTAAGTGGTTCAATAAGCTTTAGCTTCATTTCCTTTGGAAGTCCTCCAACATTATGATGGCTCTTGATTGTATGAGAGTGAGTCATTCCACTTCCAGGAGGTGGACAGGATTCAATAACATCCGGATAGAGAGTTCCCTGGACCAAGAATGTTGGCCTTTTTCCCAACTTTTCCTCTAGTTCTTGAGCAAAGTCATCAAAAATGCATATGAACTCTCGTCCAATAATTTTTCTTTTCATCTCAGGATCTTTTACACCTTTTAGCTTACTAAGAAACTGCTCGGATGCATCTATACAGGTAACTGGTAAATGCAGATCACTTTGAAAGGTTGACATGACTCGCTCTCTTTCCTTATACCTAGAGCATGGAAAGTTCATAATATTCAGTCAGATGACTGTGATAGAATATATATTTTCTATAATGTCTTAATACTAAGAAAGACAGGCAACCTCAATAAGCCATTGTCAACAAATACGCAGTGAAGCCTATCTCCAATTGCCTTGTGAACAAGAGTGGCCGCAACAGTGGAATCAACTCCTCCAGATAGTGCACAAATCACATGTTCATCAGGCCCTACCAAGCCTTTGATGACCTTAATTTCTTCTTCAAGTACATCTTGCATCTTCCAGTCAGCAGTCACCCCGCAAACATCCAAAAGAAAATGTTGCAGTGTCTCCATTCCTAGTGTTGAATGAGTTACCTATTGACGGATTGGAAGAGAAAATCAAGCGATGTAGCTACACACTGCACTACAATCAACTTTGTATGGTACCAAGATTGTACACATGATTCTTGACCAATTGCAGAACGTACACTAAGCATTCAAAAAATCATGAGGAAGCCCAAAATTTACACAAAAGAATACTAGAAATAAATAAGCAAACACCATGTTCAACATATATCTGTGTCTTTAAATATATGTTTGCCTCATGAATCAACACAATTAATCATTTTTGTGTCGACCAGTCCTGGTACAGACTCTAGCTTTCAAAATTAGGATATAGGATAACTTGCAAAAGATGTCGTGCGTAGTAATATAAGAAAAGAAAGATATTGCTTACATGTAATAGGATGCAGTTTGCTCCTAACAAAATTTAGTATTTTTACTGAAGACACCAAGATTCTTAAGTGAAACATGAAAAGCCATATCAGCTTGATACAGAAACGACGATTCACATGGTCTCTGCTAAAAATTACATCTGAAAAGACATAGGAAGTTGCACCAAACAGCTATAGGAGGGGAGCAACTACAAAGCGAAAAGGTTAATATTTCAGTTATTAGAATTGACAACACGAACAGATGCTCATTTTTCTTGCCTCATTTTATTTGTTTCTGTCCTTCAATTCAATCAAAATAACTCTTCAAACCGAAGAGAGGAGATGCATCATACTATCCCAAGAGGCCAAAACAGTGAGTTCTTTAAGGAAGGAGAGATTTACTACTAAGAACACATTACACAACTCAGATAACAGAACAAAACATGCAGTAGTATGATTTCCTCATACGTAATTGCACAAAGAGAAATAATTAAAACCATATGCAAATTATAGTTCTTGTGGTGCCTATCGTCAGCAACATCTATCAAAATTATGATAACTCACCTAGAGTTGCCATAAGGAGTCAGATCTTATTAGATGCCAGACCATGCTGAAATGCAGAGGAATCGATATACATCGAAACAAGCATAGCTCGACTTACACTACACGTTGCTGAGGTACAAACTCAAAAGCAAATCATAATGTTATTCTACTTGTTCCACAACATGAATTAATTTTTAAGACAAGTATCTGTTAATGATCATAGCAAATTCTTCACAACAAAAGCTACTCAGTAACAAGTTCTTCTAAATTTCAAGTATAGTGGAATTGTGTACTATAAGAAGACACAGTTCCTTCTCCTCATTAAGATGAAGTAAAAATAACTCACTGATACCATGAAAAGCCTATGACGATCTACACAAGATATGTACAGACAGAAGGAAACCAGAGAAGGGATTCCAAAATCACCTCGGGATGGTACTGAAGACCGTAAAACCTTCTTGAGCGATTCTCAATTGCCGCCACCGATCCTTGCAGGCTCCTCGCGACCACCGTAAATCCCTCCGGCAACTTCACTGCCTCGTCTCCATGGCTCATCCACACGGTCTGATGCCCACCGATGGCCTCCGGCCCATAAAGTCCCCACTCGCCCTCGGGCACCGCTATCTCCATCTTCCCGTACTCCTGTTTCTCCCCTACGGCGACCACGCCCCCGAGCTTCTGGACGATCAACTGCATCCCGTAGCATATTCCGAGCACGAACACGCCGTGCTCCTCGGCGTACTCGATGAAGCCGTCCGGGAACGACGGCGCGCCCGCGGCGTGGACGGAGTGGGGACCGCCGGAGAGGATGACGACGCGGGGCTTCAGCTTGGCGATGGCGTCGAGGGTGGAGGTGCCGGAGATACACAGGGAGAGGACGGAGAGCTGCCGGATTCGACGGGTGATGAGGTGCGTGTACTGTGAGCCATAGTCGAGGATGAGGACGAGGTTGCCTGCGCCGCCGGTGGCGACCCCGTTGGCGGTCCTCGAGTTGACGGCGGTTTCCATCTCTCCGGCAGCGAAGGTTAGCGTTTACGGTGGGCGGCGAGAAAAGGAGGGCTCGGTTTAGGGTTTTTCAGGACCATTTGGCGGGAACACCGTTGATCATGACGGTAGATTGTATGATACATTGGATCAGAGCCGTTGATCTGATCGACCGTAAGGAACCATCAGATGGACGGCTCATGCGCACCTGTCGCCCAACCACGCTCCAGGGATCGTCTCACTTCTTGGGCTAACCTTTTTCTCTGAGTATTTTGTTTTTGTTTTTTCTGTTATGTGAATTGATGAATTATGTTGAAAATTATCAAGATTTTAGGGCTGTTTTTTTTTTAAAACATTCATATTTTTAGTATTTTCTAATGGTTATGCTGTTTTCATTTAGCTTGTTTATAGTATTTTTCATTGACATTTTCAGTATTTTTATTGAGGTAATAAAAATACTATTGATGCTATTAAAAAAAATACTATAAGTGATGTTTTATTATTTGCTCATAGACTATTACAATATAATATTTTTACATTTATAATTTTTTTAATTGAGATTATGAATTTATTTAAATCATTTATGATGTTTTTATTGTGGTAATCAAGACACTATAACAAACTAATTCTTGATTTTTATTTAGGTGATGTTGTTTATAAAATATTGTAAATACCTATGTGAATCATAATAGTATGTTTCAAATAATATTTAGTATATTTTGATTCATTTGACTCATTTATAATATTTTTATTGAAGTAATCAAAACACTACATTAGTCTAAAACACGGTAACAGATGAAAAAGTTTTTGAATGACGATTTGATTATTTTTAAAATTAGAGATATTATTTGAAAAAAAATAAAAAGAAAAGGCATCGATTGACAAATACTTCAATATTTACTAGGGAAATTGCCCAAGAATTTATGAAAAACTTGAGAAGAATTATTTCTTTTTATTTTTAATTTCTCTCTCCTCTATATTTGAAATTCTTATTTCTACCATCAAGGAAATTATTTTATTAGTGTAAAATCGAACTTTTTGTGAATGGTGTTTGATTCTTGTGAACGCACTGCTTGCAAGTCATTGTAGCAAATAATACACGTACACCTCACTCATGTACTGCAAGTATATTTATGATTTATGTAGCAAAATAATCCATTTACAATGATTTCTTCTCTGCTTTCATCTTCTCTCCTATCTTGCAGCTGTTACTCACAACAAGAACCCAGCATTACCTTAATGCCTCTGTTGCTGGATAACTCCATCAAGAATATACAATGAATGATTCAGCAACTCAAATGATTAATTTGGCAGATATATACTGGAATTTCATAAATATCTCTCACGTAGAAGCATCACATTTGTGTTGCCATAAATCAAATTACAAAAGATTGGCAATACAATAAGGACCTGACAGGATTTAGACCTCCATCGAGTGAGCCTTTTCACTGGAGACTGGGCAAGCTCCATCCCACAACTCCCTCAGCTCATTTCTTCTCCAAGAAAGGAAAATAACAGGCCCCAGAGTAGATGGTACCTGCAGTAACATCACTTTGTGAGAAAGTAATTTACAATTTCTTTTACTTGATCAAAATTTAGAAAGCTTAAAGTGAGATGCCGTATGATGTTTCATCTTACCAGATAAAGGAGAGCAGGTTGAGGCGACTGAGTTAATATCCCAGCAGTTAAGGCACTAACCAACCCAATTGCATATCCAGAGAGTGAACACCATAAGTATTTGTTCCCCCTTGACGGAGATTTTTCTAATGGAGTAGCCATATCTCTAGTCTTCCTATGGTCAAAACAGAGAACCAAAGCTAGAAGCATACCAGGGATAGCCTACAGAATCAGCAAACACACTGTGATTGGTTTTGTAATGGGCATCATAATCATCAGTTTTCACAGATATGGTTCACTAGCACATTTTGGAGGAGCTGTGGAATGGCTCACTGTCTCACAGTGCTCAACAGTATTAAGTAATGCCAATTCAACTGTCATTCCTCATGCAAATGAAAATTAGAGGGTCTCCAGCTAAATATTGTAATGCCATGGGCAAAAATGAAATCCTGAAACCCTATAATTTAAGACACTCATACATGCAGATATTGGTAATAAAATGAAAAACAATCTTCAATTTCTTAAGGATAACATGATCCCAAAACAAGGTGCCATCTTGTTGAAGCCAAATATGAGTTATCTTATTCAACATGAAGAACTGCAAGATCTAAATAATACAAGGTTAGCAATGTGACAAAAAAATATTTTATAAGCATACAACTGTTCCACAGATGGTAATGATTATGACCTGCACAGTACTTGAACAGCAAAGTGATTGAACATGTTTATCTGTTTTAGACAAAAGAAAACGGTAATTTTGGTTCTTCATAAGCTATGAACGTTGAGCTTAAACAAATATGATCTTTTCTTATAGCAAGAGAAAGATTGCTTATAAGCTCATTCTTGGAGTTAAATGAAGAAATTTAAAAACAGAATCCCACTTATCAAAACCCAATAGTTCCTCTTAGTGTATCCTGTGTTCCTACATGATGGAGCTATGTAAAATTTCTCAAAAGGCAAGTCGTACACAGTAAAGAAAGACGAACAAAGTGATCTTCCCTGTGGCATTTGTCTCATTTAGAATACTGGTAGAGCTACATGTCTTTGTCTTAAAAAAAAGGATTGTGTGGGATCTGAACCAAAGTGGGTGCTACACCATCGAAAAACAGAATCAAGATCAGGCCACATATAGAGTGTGGTGGAAGAAAGGTGGAAGAAATTCTCCATCTCTATGAATATAGAGCAGCAATTTAGTGATCAAGGCCACTTTTTGTGTCCAAACTTTAAAAAATAAAAACAACCAAAAACATGCCCAGAAATTTTAGCTGGAAGTCAAAGCAGAAAGGGAGTAGAATGCATAAATACAATTACCATGGGGGACTGAAAGCAACAAGAACCATGCACATAACAGAAACCCACTAGAATTGCACAGTGATCATATAACGTCCACCACCACTCTCTAGCTAAGGCACATTAGAAGAAAAGTATGGCTCAAGTTATACACGACAACATAGAAAAGGATCAACAAGGAAATGCATGCTGCATTATAAGGACTCGTATTAGTATGGTATTACAGATCTAGAAAAGAGAAGTCTGTAAATTTGTCATCAGGAATGAAATAATAAGTCAATGTCATCAAAATCCAAGTATAGAGTAGGTAAATGATAATAGATTGAAAATATCAATGAGGATTAGTAATGTCTGCAACAGAGAGAAAATAGATTAGGAAAAAAAATATAGGAGGTAAAGAAAGAAGCTTCAACATCAATTAGTATACCTTCTTTAATCGAAAAGGTACATACAGGAACTATCTTAGTATCATACAAGACCATGAGTCTAAAAATAAATCTAAACAAAGACTCGATCATTTTATATCATTGCTTAACCAACAGTAACCGAAGGAAAGAATTGAGTGAAATATTTTTATATCTAGACTACAATAAAATTTAGAGTTAAGATTTATTTTAGCTCATGTGGTTTTGACCATGAACCACTTAAGTCCTTATGGTTTACTCGTGTTTAAAATAACTCATACATTTTTAAAAACGTAACATATAAACCCCCCCGTTAAGTCTGAGTTAACAGACTTTAAAGTCTACTTACGTGACATGCAGACTCATAATAAACCATTAATATAATGACATGTGTAATTTAAGTTAAAAAAAAGGATCTATTTTAGCCCCTATGCTTTTGGCCATGGACCATTTAAGTCCATATAGTTTTGTTTGTCTTAAATAACCCTTACATTTTTAAAAACATAGCATATAAGCTTCTTCCATCAAGTTTGAGTTGATAGACATTAGAGTCTGCTTACGTAACCTGCTGACTCACAATAAATCATTAATATAATGATATGTGTAATTTAAGTTTTAAAATAAAGATCTATCTTGACGACGAAGAGGAAGTGGTAGAGGTCGTAGCGACGAACAAAGGTGGAGAGGCAAAGGTCGTAGAGGCCGAAGACAGAGGTGAGGGAGAGTTGGACCTCACATCGTAGGCACGACGATTAAGGGTGCAGGAGAGAACGAAGTGGGAGGCGGTAGAGACGAAGACGCCCAAGAAGAGTAAAAGGGACCAAGAGACCATTGTATGCCTAGCATCAGACTGGTCGATGCACATCCACCTGAGGTAAGACCGAAAGCTCCTGAGTTTGTCATCAGTACGGGAGAGGCCGTGTGCATACGACGCCCTACTAGGTTATAGTGGCTCGATGCTGCTGGTGGCGGTCATTTCCACGACAACGCCTTCTCTCGCCAATGATGATGGTCTCAATTTTTTAATTTAAATTATACGTGTTATCATATTAATGGTTTATTGTGAGTCAACATGCTACGTAACCAGACTCTAACGTCTATTAACTCAGACTTGATAGGAGGGGCTTATATACTATGTTTTTTAAAATGTAAAAATTATTTTAGACACGAGTAAAACCATAAGGGCTTAAGTGGTTCATGACCAAAATCACAAAGGCTAAAATGAATTTTTTTTCAAAAACTTAAATTACACGTGTCATCATATTAATAGTTTATTATGAGTCAACATGCCACGTAAGCAGACTCTAACGTTTGTTAACATAGACTTGACGAGGGGGACTTATATGCTACATTTTTTAAAATATATGATTTATTTTAGACATGAGTAAACCATAAGGGCTTAAGTGACCCATGGTCAAAACCACAAGGACTAAAATGGACCTCAACCCTAAAATTTATAACAAAGCCTTTATATAATCCAACTAAATGCCTATTATAATGCAGTAATTAGCTAATCTTGTGCACTCTAAGTAGGACTGGTGGTTCAACTATAAATAGACTCTAAATTGAATATAAATCCAAACCAAAACTAGGCATAAGTCAAGATGAGATTGACTCTAGAATGTCTTAAGCTGAATTTGTAACAACTAATAGAAACCAACTTAAAAGAAAACTAAATATGGAATATAAAATAAGAACACGACTAACACCAAGTCCTAGACCTTCAACTAAACCAATTAGGTGCCTTCTGATACCTTTTGCACGCAAGTCTTTTCATATCAAGTCCTTTAGTTCAAGTATTTGATTCTCAATCCACAGTCATCGGTACCATTTTCTTAAAAGAAGATATCAATGTATCATAGTTCTCATCCCAAGGAAGTTGAGCCATAATTTTCACTTCCAATTATTACAAGACTGAAGATGGTCCAGTCCGTTATCTCGAGTATTCTGCTACTTCATCTACCAATCCCCAAATGCTAAACATTGCTGTCCGGTGCAGCAGCTCTCCAATACCTGATTTTGAAGCCAAACAAGTCTAATGGAAGATTAAATCTATTCTAATATGACATTAGATCGCCTCAACATTCAGCATTATCAAACTCTTTCTAGTTTCAAATCCATAAGAACAGTGCCAAAGATCATCATATTTGGCATACATTATGAAAAGTGAGAAGATCATGACCACAGAAATGTTTACCACGTCTAGAATATCATTTCAAAAATAGAAAGATAATAAAGTGACTACTTGGCTACCATTACTGAAAATATTTGAATTACACAGGGCACACTCTAAACACTTATCATTCATAACAAAATAAGCTAACTTATAAATGTCATAACAATGTCAAGTGCAAAATGTAACATACCATGTCGCCTAGTCCGAGCATCATGTACTCTCCATGACCGCTCCCAGTAATTACCTGCCCACCGATCAAATTTCTTGGGAACACAAGCTTAACAGGAAGCTCCAGCTTCTTTGTGATTAGATGTAATCCTGGAAGGCTCAAGCTAGTTGCCACTTTGTGAACAGGGTTAGATGCCGTTTGTGTTGCAACTGAGACCATAACATTTGCTCCAAAGAATCTCTCCGAGAAGAAGACCCAGAAAATATCATATAAAAACAAGCAAACAAGAAGAAGTGCACATATCTTGATATTAGGAAGTCGCACATGGCTGACAAAAGCTATACATATGCAAATCCCCAGGATATTGTTCAGAATCCAATTTCCAGTAACTAGCCAAGCTGCCACAGTTCCTGTACAAAGCAGCAATAAAATTCCTTGGCTGCGTGTGAGCGGCTTGGGACAGCACCTAGAAACAAGCGGGTCCATTAAACCAAACTGCGATCTGATGTAGGCCATGTACGGGGAGAGACAGAAATAGAGAGCAGATGCCGAAGCAACAGCCGTGAAGGCAGTTAAAAACTGGGATACTGATGAAAAGAGATAGAACATCAATAAGAGGCTACAAGAGCTAGCAAGGGGGATCATAAGTGCTTGAGATCGGTCTAATGTGATCGACGACTCTGAAAAATCCAGGTTCCTTGCCATTTCCTTGCCATGATCCAGAGCTCTGGAGGCTGATGTAAAAGTCACAAAGATTGCAGTTGCAATGAGAGTGAGGGATGCCGGTTCAAGTAAGTAAGCAAGCTTCCACAGGGACTCCATTTTAGTAATAGTAACACAAGATCCCGTCTTTATCTGCTGTCACAATATAGACACATCAATGGGACTTCCGTGAATCAGTAATCAGAAGTAGAGATCTTTGTCTCATGTTTTCCATTATGAATACTCCAAAATTTCTTGGTGGATACAGCTGAATGTCCTGGATAGATCAAAAGGTTATCGCTCCTAAGTTACATACATCGTTACATCAAATTGAAAAGTTATTACATATTCGGCCTTTAAATTACGTGAAAATCGAAGAAGCGACGAAGATTAAGACGGTATTAAACTAATGTTCAAGACGAAGTCCGAGATGAGAAATCATATCAAAAGAATAGAAGAAACAAGACACCGAGCGCATGTTTTAGATGGACAAGAAGAGGGATCCACGGATATTTACCTGTGCAAGAAGAAATCCGTTGCCTCTGCCACGAGGAGAAGACGAACCAAGAGGTGTCGCGGAGAAGAGGGCCAGAGATCAGATTTTGGATTAGGGTTTGTGAATATGAGGGAATTTTAGGGCATCGAGTGAGTTGTCGAGAGAACCTGATCAGGACTTCCGATCGATCAGCTTTTGAAGGCTTTCCGCCACGGAAGAGGACTCGCGAGGCGGAGACTCCCGAAACTGTTCCCACGAAGTACAGCAATGGGGTTGACTTGGGTTCCGAGGCGATGAGATGCCCATATCACCACCCGCCGCAGCCTCTTTAATCCGCAGTTTCCTTTTATATAAAATATAAAATTAAAATGATCTATTAAAAAATATTGAATGATTTTTTAGAAAATATTCTTATCTTAGATATTTTCCTTATCGGTACCTCATATTTTATTTTTTTCAAATAATATTTTTAATTTAAAAATACTCGTCCCTCAATTTTTTTTATTTATTATAGTATTTTGATCACGATAATAAAAATACTGTAAAACTTATTTAAAATATTATAAATGATCTAAATAGACTTCTAACCTCAATTGAACTAACTATAAGTATAAAAAATATAATATTATAATTTTCTATGAGTAATGATAATATCATCTATAATATTTTAATAACATCTTCAGTACATCAATAAAACACCGTAAACGTTATTGAGAAACACTATAAATGAGTGAAATTATTATAACAGTTAAAGATTGATTAAAAAAATGTAAATTTTTTTTTAGGGATATTTTGAATATTTTTTTTAAATTAAGAGTATTTTTTGAAAAAAAACAAAAGAGGAGTATTTTTGAGAAATACCCAAAATATAGATATTTTCTTATAAATTCGCCCAAAAATATTTCTCTCACAATTTTAGTATTCACGTCTTGACTTTTAATGACGAATAAATATATTTTGACTTCCCTTCGAAGTAACGGAAGAAATAGCAAACGTGCATATATTATAAGTTTATAATCCACATGCGAGAAAATATATATATTTGATTATTAATACATCAGAGATCATCATCTATCTTTATAAATATGATGAGACTGATTAATCAGATCATTCATGCGTATTTTGATGTGAATTGTTAATATCTTAGGTTAGAAAATGTGTCGAGAGAAAATTAGGTAAGAAAGAGAAAGAAAAACGGAATTTAAGTGAGAGAATTCCTTACTTCATGCAACCACTTAAAAACTAGTAAGATATATTTTTATTAAATACAATCACCTCAATTATCATTACTTTATGCAACTCATTATATTTGTTGATCCATCATCCTCGTAAGCATCAATGTCAAAACACTAGCTATGTCTGATTATCTTCTAAATTCTAATTATGTCGATGTTACAATTGAATCTCAGATTTTGATGATAAAAATTAATTGATAAGTTTATGAACTAATGAGCACTTGAGATACATAAAGTAGAAAAAACTTCGATTATGAAAAGATAATTCATTGAAACAAGAGAATAAGACATTGGGCCATAGTGTATCATGTCAAAGATTGAGTATTGTGTCAGAAGGATCGGGCATTGCGTTAAAAAAAAGGATGTTGCGGGAGGTCAACATATCGATGGATCAGACAATATGTCGAAGGAAAAGACGAAGCGTTGGAAGTTCGGACAAAGTGCTGGATGAACTAATGACATGTTAGACAACGTAGGCTTCATGTAGTTGTTGAGTCTTGATCAAAGTAGTTTAAGTGTTTAATCGAGTTAGTTTTGAGTGTAATTATGTCAACTTAATTAGGAGCCTATTAAGCCTAAATTAAGGTTGAATTGGGTCTATCGGAATGCCAATTCAATGACCTAAGGTTAGGCCAAGCAGTAGAACTGCATATGAGTTAGAAAGTATGGAATGTACTTCTTTGAAAAATCTGATGGTGGTATCGCCCAATGCAAGCGGTGATACCACTAGTACCCTGAAAACCAAGGGATTTGAATTTCTGGCTCCATTTCTGAAGCTATTTGAGGCCTATAAATATCTCTCTCATGCTTACATGACAAAATATGAAAAGCTTGTGATTTTAAAATATTGTAAACTCTTAAAAAATGTTGAGTCTCTTTCTCCTTGAGTATAGAAATTATTCTAAGGAAGGTGAGAGATGTTTTGTAAAATAGGGGTATAGGAGTTCTCTCTTAAATTTATGAAAAGGAAAAAGAGTTGTAATAAGAGTAATTGATCTTCACCCATTGAAAGAAGATCAATAGTAAAAGATGGTGGCCTCAAAGGAAGAGGAATCGAGAGTAGACATAGGTCAAGACGACATAACCACTATAAATCGATTTACATTGTTTTTTCTTAATTTAATATTATATACTAATTTACTTACTAAGCAATCCTTACTCGCATTTTTTGTTAATCACACTTTCGATATAGATTCATTGGTCGAACTTTCAAACCGAAATTTTTCGAAATCACTAATACACCCCCCCCTCTCTTAGTGCCTTTACGATCCTAACAATTGGTATCAGAGCCAAATTCTCTTAGTTGGTTTAATACCCAAGAGTGATTAAATGACTTTCTCTAACAATCAAGATGGTCATTCTATAACTTGTCCTCCTATATTTAGTGGGGCAGACTACATTTATTGAAAGATATGAATGCAAATTTTCTTGATTTCTATAGATTTTGATTTGTGGAATGTCATTGAATGTGGTTTTCAAAAATCCTCTAGACTAATGAATAAATGGAATGATCTAGAAAAGAAAATATTTTCTTTAAATGCTAAATCTATGAACGTTTTATTTTGTGCTTTAGATAAAAATGAGTTTAATCATATTTCTACATGTGAAACTGCATATGATATTTGGCACATACTTGAAGTTACTCATGAAGGCATAAGTAGAGTAAAAGAATCTAAGACTAATCTTTTGGTATATAGTTATGAATTATTTAGAATAAAGCCAAGTACACCCGTTTTACAGATGTTGTCAATTGTTTGAAAGTTCTTGGTAAATGTACTAGTCATAGGTGCCCTACAAGCCAATCACGTGAGTGATGACATGTATGACATGGTACACACTTATTATTATTATTATGATATTTTCTCACTTTATATTGTTGTACATTGTGATGTTTATGAATATGTGCATTGAGAATAGGATCGTAATGAGATCATGATAATGAGACCGATTCGCCTTTAAACATAGACCCTAAATGATCACAATCATAGGTCACTCGAGATAGACTAATGTGCTATACACTCGTCTATACTATCCACGCATGAGAGTGGACTTCCCTAGATGGGAAGAAGAAGACCCGATTGGTTGGATCTCGCGCGCGGAGCGATATTTTCGGTATCATAAAACTGCGGACGCATCTATGGTGAAAATTGCAGCTATATATCTTGAAGGGGATGCCATACAGTGGTTTAACTAGTTTGAACACAATCATGGAGTCCTCTCATGGTGACAATTCAAAGAAGAACTGCTGATCCGCTTCGGACCAATCGATTACGAGAACATTGACGGACAACTAGCAAAGATCCGACAAACCTCCACCATTCAAGAGTACCAAACTAGGTTTGAAAGGTTATCTAATCAAACTCATGATTCACAGCTATTGGGTACCTTCATTGAGGGCTTGAAGCCGGAGATCCGGGAAGAAGTTAAAGCACGACAACCGTACACACTTATGACAGCCATCTCTTTTGCACGATTTCAAGAGGAGCGATTGAACCATGAAGCCCAGAGGATTAGGATCACTCCTCGATTTGCAATACTAAAGCCCTCAGCCCCCCCTACTATCAACCAAGTCCCTGCACCAAAAAGTTTGATAAGAGAGGAACTTCGGGAGCGATCTACGAAGGGGTTATGTTGGCATTGCGACGAGCCGTGGAGTCATGAGCATCGCTGTAGTAAAGGGAGACTTCTTATAATTGAACCAGTAGAAGAAAAGGTCATTAAACATCCAGAAGAGAGCCTTAAACATGAAGAAGAAGATGCAGAAGAAGAGCCACAACCGACCGAAATTACGGTACACGCACTAGCCGGCTACTCAAACCCGCAAACGATGAAAGTTGGAGGCCTTCTCAAACAACAACCGATCACTATTCTCATCCACACGGGCAGCACTAATAATTTCCTAAACAGTAAGGTTACTGTCCAGATGGCTTTGCCTATCAAGAATTGCAGCAGATTTGACGTTAAGGTCACCGACGGATGGATTTTGAAGTATGATCGTAGGCGCCCGCGGGTGAAACTATTGCTGCAGGACCAAGAGATAATTGCATATTTCTTCCTCCTCCCTCTCGATGATCATGAGGCCATGCTCAGAATTGAATGGTTGACTACATTAGGTGATGTTTTCTGGAATTTTATGAAACTAATTATGAAATTTTACAGTAAGGGGAAACAGGTGATACTGCACGGGAAACGTTGGGGCAACGTAACGATGATTTGCACACAACAATTGGAGAAAGTTTTGCATAAAGCATGCAGTGGCTTTTTGGTACAACTTGAGCAGCAAACTAAGAGAGAGCCAACAGAATTTGAAGATCCAAACATACTTCCTTTGCTTGCTGAATTTTCAGATAAATTTGATGAACCGCGCAACCTACCTCTTACCCACCGGTATGATCATTATATAACGATTCTTCCAGGCAAACCTCCAACAAATACTCGGTCATATCGGTATCTACATCTCCAAAAGGATGAAATAAAAAGGATTGTAAAAAAGATGCTCGAAACAGGAGTTATTCGGCCAAGTTACAGCACCTATTCCTCACCGGTGCTACTTGTACACAAGAAGGA
>LVTN01000620.1:128553-139319 GCA_001649415.1 Musa itinerans | reverse complement strand
TTGAGTAGGAGTCCTATTAGGAGTTAGGGTTTAGAAGCCCTATAAATAGCTATGTATTCCTCCTCTTTTGATAAGGAATAGATGAATCTTTCGACAGCCTTTGAGCAGCAACGTGGAGGGAGGAACCCCTATAGAGTTACAAGGAGGTCGATCCTCTAAAGAGATCAACCCCAAGTTTAGAATCCGCAAGGGTTCTATCAGATTCCCTTGTATCATCTGGGGACTACGGCGAAGTGACCTAATACGTTCGCAATCAATGAGTCGAGTGAATTATTATGAAGATAATAATTCATTGAGCCAGAAGGAGTTCTAACAGATATGACTCACGGCCAGCTCGATATTGGGCATAGAGGGTCACACACATATGGTAGGCATTGCGATGAGTAGAGGTTCGGATATGAGATATCCGCAGGAGCTCCTATCTTATTAGATATCCAATAAGCCCCTGAATTATTGGATCTTATGGATGAGATCCAATAAGAACCCATAAGAGATTATTGGATAGAGATCCTCTAATCTAATAGGCTTGGGTAGTTGGATGGAGATTCAATACATAATATGGGAGGATCTATTAGGATTAAGTTGATAGGGGACCTCTATAAATAGGAGGAAATCAGTGGTTCATAGGCTAGAGCCTTTTGGTTGCCTCTCTTATTCTCCTCCCCCTCTCCACCTCAAAGTAAGCCTAGAGTTTTGAGGAGTGTCGTCGTATCTCTACTATATGGATCACCGCCAAAGAGGAGGGTGCTTGACCTCCTTCACCCCCTTTTAGAGATCTATAAGGATTCAGGGATACACGATCTCCCTAGGTAACACAATATATCTCACACGTGGTTTTCTATTTCGTAGATTTTTGCGCACTAATCTTCGCACGATGACAAACATATCTTTGGGAATTGGGGATTTTGTTTTTTATTTTTCCGCTGTGCACGTGATGTCGCTCCCAAGATTTTCCCAACAGACATCACATGCGCAGTAGAAGAACAAAAAACAAAAAGCCCCAATTTATCAATGATGTGTTTATCGTCATGCAAAGATTAGTGCACAAAATCCGTAAAACCAAAAACTACGTATATGAAATATTATGTTTTACCTAGGGAGATCTTATGTCCTTGAATCACTATAGATTTGTAGGAGAGGATGAATGAGGTCAAGCGTCCTCCTTTATAGTGGTGATCCACACATTAGGGCTGCGACAATGCTCATCAAATCATTACCCAAAACTCCACACCTGCCATCTGAGGAGGAGAAGGGAAGAGGAGAATAGGAGGTGACAACCAAAAACCTCTAGCCTATGGGTGTTTGATTCCCTCCTATTTATAGAGGCCCCTTATCAACTTAATCATGATGGATCCAACCCTTGGATCTCCATCTAACTACCAAAGCCTCTTAGATTAGTGGATCTCTATCAAATAATCTCTCATTGGCTTTTATTGGATCTCATCCATAGGATCCAATAATTTATGAGTTTATTGGATATCCAATAAGATATGGGCTTCGACGGAGATCTCATATTCAAACCTCTACTCGTCGCAATACCTACCATATGTGTATGACTCTCTAGGCCCAATATCAAGTTTGTCATGAGTTAAACTGATAGAACCCCAAAGGAATTCTATGTAGATTGATCTTTAAGGGAGATCACTGTCACGCCCCTCGAATTTATAATATTATAATTCAATAAACAATCCAGGATCCAAACACATATTTGAGGACACTAAGAAAACGTTCAAGTCATTCATATTCATAATTCCATAATTCATAAGACTTGTGTAGTTTATAATCATACCATCATATCACTTAATTATTCACAAAATCCAAAACCAACTCAACTAAACCATAACCACATCATAAATCCATAAGCATAGGAATCTATACAATCACAAAACCAGCATGTACCACATGTTTATATCATTACAAAATTTTAACTTAACATTCCTAAAATCCTAACATGAGAGATACTTTTCAAACATTTATAAAACTCATAAGCTTATATTTACCATAAACATTCTATTAGGCACCAAGTGTACTTATACAATAAAAACAAATCATCCACAAAGGGTTTATCCAAAGTCTTCTAGTTTTCCATTATCGTAGCTAAATTTAAATATTATAGCGAGTGATAAGCTATCTTGAAAAATTTATATAGCAACGGGGTGAGCACATAGAGCTCAGCAAGCGACTAACAATCAATTATAGATAAATCATTTCGAAGCATATCAATGATGGATGAAATATTTTAGAACATATCAATGACAGATGAAACATTACGGAACATATCAATGGCGTATGAAATGTTTCAGGGCATATCATTAACAATTGAAACATTTTGGAACATATCAATGACTGATGAAATGCTTCGAAATATATCAATGGCATATGAAGCATTTTGGAGCATATCAAAGAACAAATACGAAATAGAAGCTCAAAAGTCGTATATGACGTTGCATACATTTCATTCTTATCCAAAGCACAGATATAAGCATATAACCAAAGTTTTGGATATCATATCAAGCAAATAGAATGTGAAGTGAGATCCCAAACATAATATGGTCCATTCATTTCTAAATGACCACCAAATATAATCTAGAGCATCGCGGGCTTTAAGCACAAACCCTTTACCATTTCTAGCAAAGGTCCAAATAATCCCTTTACTATTTCTGGCAAAGGTCCATATAAATCCCTTTACTATTTTTAGCAAAGGTCGAAATAATCCCACAAACACCAGAGTACAAAAGGGCATTATAAATAATAAAATTGGGACATATCGGAAACACATGTGGAACAACGGAATGCATATACCTATACGAAACATTACGATCCAAACATGAAGTTTACATAATAGATCAAGGTATGCAAATACTCGTGGGACAAGAGTATACAATGATTTTGAAGCAATAATGTAAAGCACAACTGAAGTAAGGATTTTAGCTGAAATCAATTTCCAAAGATACGAAACAAGAATAGGCGAAATCGATTAAATCTTGATTCTGACAAAATTTGAGAGGCATATTGCATAAATTGTTTGGATAATCAATTATGCTTCAATTTGTACAAAATATGAGTCATTTGAAATATGTATCAATCTAGTTTTTGATAACTCAAGTTTTGTATGAATTAGAGTTTCCAGCAAGGAGTTATAAATAATTTAGTAACATAAGGTCAGAGAACATTATCTCTGTTTTGTAGAATTCATAGAGTTGATTTGAATAGATGATTCAATAGGTAATTGTTCTCTAAATCATTTAAATCAGAAATATTTATGAGTCTAATTTTTAATAAATCATGTTTTACATAAATCAAAGTTTTTAACAGAGAGTTATAAGTAAGAGTGTACTAAAAGGTCAAAACTAACAGTCTCTATTTTATAGATTTCATAGGGTCAATTGAAATAATAATTTCAATAGGTAAATAGAATCTAAATTAATTAATCTTAATATCAAAAGAAATAACTATAAGTCTATTTTTGGATGAATCTAGTTTCTCCTAAATCCAAGATCCATGGAGAAAGTTATGGCCAGAACAATACAAAAAGGTCAAATCTCGAAAAATTCCAGATTCACAGTTTTATTCCCAAACGATAGAATAATCAAGTATGAAGCCAAAATCTTCCAAAGTTTTCAGAATTAAGATGAAATCAAAGATCAAGATGATCATTAAAAGGGGTTAGAACACTTACGTTAAATAAATTTGAGTCCCAAAGGTATGAAATTGATGCAAAACCTCAAGCCAAAGTAAAGTTTTTTCTTCTCCTTCTATTTCAATTCCTTTTCCCTTCTCTTCTCAAACCCATGTTGGCTACAGCTTCTTAAGTTTTAATCCTATTATTTCTCCTTTAATGCATTATATTTAGCTAATATAAGACTTTCAAGATGGCAAACATGCATGAAAGAAGCAAATAAAAGTGGCACCAACCTTATGTTAGCTAGTGACACATGTCCATCATTTTTTTTTCTTTAATTTACAATTGAATCTTTCATAAATCATATCAAATTTTTAATATTTACTCTTAGGTCTTTACATTATAAATAAGCCTTTGTAAACTTTTAAAAAATGAGGGATATTACACTCTCCCCTCCTTGAAATAAAAATTTAGTCCTCAAAATTTGTCATATCTCCTTTGCTGAAAAGTTGAGATCATGATTGCACCTGGATTGAGGTCATCAACATCATTGAGCCTTGCCCTTTCTTCATAACATTCAAATCAAAATTTTTTTCTAATAACTTCCATTGTTCTGCTACCATTGGATCAGGCTCACCACTAAATCTGGGAGGACTAAGCTCCATAAATTATCTCATTCCTAGTCCATTCTAATTTGATATCACCAATCAACACTTTCATCTCACTCAATTACTCAAAAATTTATAATCATACCATCATATCACTTAATGATTCACAAAATCCAAAGCTAACTCAACTAAACCATAATCACATCATAAATCCATAAGCATGGGAATCTATACAATCACTAAACCAGCATGTACTACATGTTTATATCATTACAAAATTTTAACTTAACATTCCCAAAATCCTAACATGAGAGGTATTTTTCAAATATTTACGAAACTCATAAGTTTATATTTATCATAAACATTTCATTAGACACCAAATGTACTTATACAACAAAAATAAATCATCCACAAAAGGTTTGCCCAAAGTTTTCTAGTTTTCCACTACCGTAGCTCAATTTAAACATTTTAGCGAGTGATAAGCTATCTTGAAAATTTTATATAGCAATAGGGTGAACACACAGAGCTCAGCAAGTGACTAATAATCAATGGTAGATGAATCATTTTGGAGCATATCAATGATGGATGAAACATTTTAGAACATATCAATGGCGTATGAAATGTTTTGGGGTATATCAATAATAAATAAAATATTTTGGAGCATATCAATGACAGATGAAATGCTTTGGAACATATCAATGGCATATGAAGCATTTCAGAGCATATCAAAGAGCAAATATGAAACAGAAGCTCAAATATCGCATACGATGTTGCATACATTTCATTCTTATCCAAAGCACTGATGGAAGCATATAACCAAAGCTTCGAATATCATATCAAGCAAATAGAAGGTGAAGTGGGATCCTAAACATAATATGGACCATCCATTTCTGAATGACCACCAAACATAATGTAGAGTATCGCGAGCTCTAAGCACACACCCTTTACCATTTCTAGCAAAGGTCCAAATAATCCCTTTACTATTTTTGGCAAAGGTCCATATAATCCATTTACTATTTCTAGCAAATGTCCAAATAATCCCACAAACACTAGAGTACAAAAGAGCATTTTGAACAGTAATGTTGGGACATATCGGAAACACATGCAAAACAACGGAATGCATGTGTCTATACGAAACATTACGATCCAAACATGAAGTTTACATAACAGATCAAGGTATACAAATACTCATAGGACAAGAGTATACATGAATTTAAAGCAATAATGGAAAGCTCAATTGAAGTAAGGATTTTAGCTGAAATCAATTTCCAAAGATATGAATCAAGAATAGGCGAAATCGATCAAAGCTCGATTCTGACAGAATTTGAGAAGCACGTTTCATGAATTGTTTGGATAATAAATTATGCTCTAATTTGTATAAAATAGGAGTCATTCAAAATATGTATCAATCTAATTTTTTATAACTCAAGTTTTGTGTGAATCGGAGTTTCTAGCAAGGAGTTATAAATAATTTAGTAACCTAAGGTCATAGAATGTTATCTCTATTTTGCAGAATTCATAGAGTTGATTTTAATAGATGATTCAATAGGTACTTGTTCTCCAAATTATTCAAATTAAATATACCAGAAATATTTATAAGTCTAGTTTCTAATAAATCAAGTTTTACATAAATCAGAGTTTTCAACAGAGAGTTATAAGCAAGAGTGTACTGAAAGGTTAAAACTGACAGTCTCTGTTTTACAGATTTCATGGGATCAAGTAAAATAATAGTTTCAGTTGGTAAATAGACTCCAAATTTATCAATCTTAGTATCAAAAGACATAGCTATGAGTCTATTTTCGGATGAATCTAGTTTCTCCTAAATCCAAGATCCGTGAAGAAAGTTATGGCTAGAACAATATAGAAAGGTTAAATCTCAAAAAATTTCAGATTCACAGTTTTATTCCCAAACGATAAAATAATCAAGTATGAAGCCAAAATCTTCTAAAGTTTTCAAAATTAAGATGAAATCAAATATCAAGATGATCGTAGAAAGGGGTTAGAAGACTTGCCTTAAACAAATTTGAGTCCCAAAGGTGTGGAATTGATGCAAAACCTTAAGCCAAAGCAAAACTTTTTCTTCTCCTTCTTTTACTTTAATTCCTTTTTCCTTCAACTCTCAAACCCATGTAAGTTTTCATCCTTTTATTTCTCCTCTAATGCATTTGATTTAGCTAATATAAGGCTTTCAAGATAGCAAGCATGCATGAAAAAAGCCTGTGTGTCATCCTTAGAACAAACATAGGTGGCACCAACCTTAGGTTAGCTAGTGACACATGTCCACCATTTTTTTCTTTAACTTACATCTGAATCTTTCATAAATCATATCAAATTTCTAATATTTACGCTTAGGTCCTTACATTATAAATAAGCCTTTATAAAATTTTTAAAAATGAGGGATGTTACACTCTCCCCTCCTTGAAAGAAAAATTTACTCCTCTAAATTTGTCATATCTCCTTCGCTGAAAAGTTGAGATCGTAATTGCACCTAGATTGAGGTCATCAACATCATTGAGCCTTCCCCTTTCTTCATAACATCCAAATCAAATTTTTTTTCTAATAACTTACATTGTTCTGTTACCATTGGATCAGGCTCACCACTAAAACTAGGAGGACTAAGCTCCTTAAATTATCTCATTCCTAGTCTATTCTAATTTGATATCCCCGATCAACACTTTTATCTCACTCAATTACTCAAAGAAGATGAAGTGAGAGGACCAGATATTATCGACATCATAGATTCCTAAAAGACATCAAAGGAATTTTTCACCGATCACTATAGTTTACTAGACCTCAATATATTTTGCATATCAAACATGTCAAATATCTCAATGATCCTCAAATCATGCTCTGATACCATATCTGTCACGCCCCTCGAATTTATAATATTATAATTCAACAAACAATCCAGGATCCAAACACACATTTGAGGACACTGAGAAAACGTTCAAGTCATTCACATTCATAATTTCATAATTCATAAGACCTATGCAGTTTATAATCATACCATCATATCACTTAATGATTCACAAAATCCAATGCCAACTCAACTAAACCATTACCACATCATAAATCCATAAGCATGAGAATCTATTCAATTACAAAACCAACATGTCTCATATGTTTATATCATTACAAAATTTTAACTTAACATTCCCAAAATCCTAACATTAGAGTTACTTTTTAAATATATACAAAACTCATAAGTTTATATTTATCATAAACATTTCATTAGACACCAAATGTACTTATACAACAAAAACAAATCTTTTACAAAAGGTTTGCCCAAATTCTTCTAGTTTTCCATTGTTGTAGCTCAATTTAAACATTTTAGCGAGTGATAAGCTATCTTGAAAAATTTATATAGTAATGGGGTGAGCACATAGAGCTTAGCAAGTGACTAACAATCAATGGTAGATGAATCATTTTAGAGCATATCAATGATGGATGAAACATTTCAGAACATATCAATGGAAGATGAAACAATACGGAACATATCAATGGCATATGAAATGTTTCGGGGCATATCAATAACGAATGAAATATTTCGGAACATATCAATGACAGATGAAATGCTTCGGAACATATCAATAGCATATGAAGTATTTCTGAGCATATCAAAGAACAAATACGAAATAGAAGCTCAAACGTCACATATGACGTTGCATACATTTCATTCTTATCCAAAGCACAAATAGAAGCATATAACCAAAGCTTTGGATATCATATCAAGTAAATAGAAGGTGAAGTGAGATCCCAAACATAATATGGTCCATCCATTTCTAAATAACCACCAATCATAATCTAGAGCATCGCTGGCTCTAAGCACATACCCTTTACTATTTCTAGCAAAGGTCCATATAATCCCTTTACTATTCTTAGCAAAGGTCCAAATAATCCCATAAATATCATAGTACAAAAGGGCATTGTGAACAATAAAGTTGGGACATATCGGAAACACATGCGGAACAATAGAATGCACATGCCTATATGAAACATTACGATCCAAATATGAATTTTACATAACATATCAAAGCTCGATTCTAATAGAATTTGAGAGACACATTGCATAAATTGTTTGGATAATCATTTATACTCTAATTTGTACAAAATTGGTGTCATACGAAAGATGTATCAATATAATTTTTGATAACTCAAGTTTTGTATGAATCGGAGTTACCAGCAAGGAGTTATAAATAATTTAGTAACCAAAGGTCAGAGAACATTATCTCTATTTTATAGAATTTATAGAGTTAATTTGAACAGATGATTCAATAGGTAATTGTTCTCCAAATTATTCAAATCAGATATTACAGAAATATTTATGAGTTTATTTTCTAATAAATCATGTTTTAAATAAATCAGAGTTTTCAATAGAGAGTTATAAGTAAGAGTGTACTGAAAGGTCAAAACTGACAGTCTTTGTTTTATAGATTCATTGGGTCAACTGAAATAATAGTTTTGGTTAGTAAATAGACTCAAAATATATCAATCTTAGTATCAAAATAAAGAACTATGAGTCTATTTTCGGATAAATTTAATTTCTCCTAAATCCATGATCCGTGGAGAAAGTTATGGCCAAAACAATATAAAAAGGTCAAATCTCGAAAAATTCCAAAGTCACTATTTTATTCCCAAACGATAGAATTATCAAGTATGAAGCCAAAATATTTTAAAGTTTTCAGATAAGATAAAATTAGAGATTAAGATTCTATAGGAAGGAGTTAGAACACTTACCTTAAACAAATTTGAGTCCCAAAGGTGTGGAATTGATGCAAAACCTCAAGCCAAAGCGAAGCTTTTTCTTCTCCTTCTACTTCAATTCCTTTTCCCTTCTCCTCTCAAACCCATATTGGCTGCAGCTTCTTAAGTTTTCATCCTTTTATTTCTCCTCTAATACATTAAATTTAGCTAATATAAGGCTTATAATGTGGCAAGCATGCATGAAATAAGTGTGTCATCCTTAGAACAAACATAGGTGACACCAACCTTAAGTTAGCTGGTGACACATGTCCACCATTTTTTTTCTTTAACTTAAATCTGAATCTTTCATAAATCATATCAAATTTTTAATATTTACTCTTAGGTCCTTACATTATAAATAAGTCCTTACAAAATTTTTAAAAATGAGGAATATTACAATCACTCCTTAGAGCGCTATAGGGGTTCCACCCTCCTTGAAGTTGGCTAAATGGCTGCAATAGTAGATAGATCTTAATCCCAAAGAGATGGAGGCTACATGCTTATATAGGGCTCCAAACCCTAGCCTTATGGGCTGCTTCCTAAGTGAGTTACCCCTTTTGCCCTCAACCCTAATCAACCAACCCAGTGAAAGGGGGCAGCGACTAGGAAACCCAAAGGCTCAAATATAAACCCTAGCCACTATTCTTTATAGGATAGAGGCGGCTAGGTCGGGTTGATTATAATCTCACATGGTTTTATTAGTTGCTTCTTGGTTGAGTAGGACCCAACCCTACTAAGGTCCTATCAAGTTCGCCCTCTCCAAATCAGCCTTGTCCTCAAGGCTGAGGTTCCATGAACTCAAGGAACTGGGTCTTTAGCTCCTCATGTGATTCTCATGTGGCATCTTCAAGTGGTAAATTATTCCAATGCACTAGTACTTCAATAGAGGGATGTCGGCGACGCATCACAATTCTTCAGTCGAGGATGGCTTGTGGTTGGGCTTAAATATCTCCATCATCAGTGGTGTTGGGTAGTTGGATCTGGAATGACTTGTGTTCTCCCAACTTGGGCTTCAGGCATGACACATGGAAGACAAGGTAAATTTTGGTATCCTCAAGCAATTTAAGTCTGTACGTCATGGCTCCAAAACGCTCTGTGATCTGATAGGGCCCATAAAAACGTGGAGATAACTTCATGGAGGCTCGTGTGTTGATAAAGAGTTGCTTGTATGGCTGTAGGCGAAGATAAACCCAAACTCCTACTGAAAATTCTCTTTCGCTTCGTCGTGTGTCGACTTGCTGCTTCATTCTGGCTTGAGCGGTAGAGAGATTATCCTTTAGCAGTTGTAGGAGTTTGTCCTTATCAATCAATTCTTGATCGACCTGATCTACCTTGGCTAAGCCAATTACATACTTCGGAATCACAAGGGCTAGCCGACTATACAGTGCTTCATAAGGGGCACATTTTGTAGATGAATGATATGTAGTATTATACCACCATTCGGCCCAGGGAAGCCATTTTGCCCACTCCTTTGGCCGGTCACTAGTGAAACATCGAAGGTACGTCTCTAAACACATGTTCACCACCTTTGTTTTGTTAGGACCGGAGCGGCACTAAGAGGGGGGGGTGAATTAGTGCAGCGGTAAAGAACGATAAACTTTCGATGATTTAAACACTTTCAAAAACTTCGTAAGATAAAAGCAACATTTCGTTTGAAACCGTTTCGATTGCGTTGAAAGCGTACGTAATAAGATGAGGGTAGTGAACTTAGCAAAGTAAAGGTTTGCAGAAAGATAAATGCATAAACATAAACGCAAACCGATTTTAAAGTGGTTCGGTCAAATGACCTACAT